>JAWQEG010003320.1:0-56832 GCA_033782935.1 Petrolisthes cinctipes | reverse complement strand
CCCTTCCCCCTCTTTTTCCCCTTACAATGTCCATATTATTTCAATATTATTTTCTCTTTCTTTCTTTATCTCTAATGCTTTTAATATTCCTAATCTTTATATTTAATTCTCGTTCTTGCTTTCTCTCTCTCTCTCTCTCTCTCTCTCTCTCTCTCTCTCTCTCTCTCTCTCTCTCTCTCTCTCTCTCTCTCTCTCTCTCTCTCTCTCTCTCTCTCTCTCTGCTTCACCCTATTCTCTCCATTCCTCTGTTTCTCCCTTTCTCTTATGTTTGTTCCTCTGTTTCTTTTCTTTACTTTCCTTTTGTTCGCATCCTTTCTCTTCCTTCCTTCCTTCCTCCTTTTCTTTAGAGCCTTCTGTCTGTCTGTCTTGTCTATCTCTCTTCTATCTTCCTGTTTGCATTTGTTTTTATCTTTCCATTTCCCTTCCTTCTCGCACCCACTCTTTTCTTCGTTCAAGCTCTCTGGTATTCTCTTTCTCCTCCATTTTTTTGTTCTCTCTCTCTCTCGCTCCGTCCCTTCTTCCTCGCATTTGGTGTTTTGCTGCATGTCTGCTCTTCTTCCCGAGTTTGCACAGGCATGGTCGAATACGCTTGGTAGTAACACTTTCTCCGGGGAAATATGATCCAATGGAATTTCTCGGACAGGTGAGCAAAAATATAAACAAACATGAATAGCCGAATTATTATGCCTCAGGTATAAAAGATAATGTGGTCCTCGAAGTTAGTCGAGCGATCATTTATTCTCAAACTCTAGTATTAACTGTACGCCTGCCAGTATAGTTAGAAGAGCATATATGTATATGGAGTTTATCTCATACAACTGCAGGTTATATTTGGCCTCACCGAACCCGTCTTCAAAAACAATATATATATATACAGGATAATCACCAAACAAACACATTCATCATACAGTATTAAAATGTCCAACGGCCAAATATACATAGTTCGCTGAGTCTTCACGAGCCTGGGAAGTTTTCAGTGCCATGTTTGGTTCACAATTTGTCGAATAGGCAACAGCACTTTTGTTGAGGTCCGTTCACTACAATGCCAGGAGTCAAAGGGTAGACCGTGTGTTAAATGTGCCGGCTGTACAAACACATTCTTATGCATTAGGCTAGTTGTTTATATATACGAGTTATAATCATTGTTCATTTGTCATGCATGGTAGGGGAGGAGAGGAGACGAAATTTATGAATAGTTATCATTTATGTCTTAACTCAACAAACATCAAGCGGGAGGGGTCGTCGCTCCCTTCCTTGGTCGTGAAGGGGGGAAAAATATTCGCTTTACGTCAGGGATGGGTCAAAACAGGAAATGAGGCTGTGGCAAGAGATCTGGTAGCAAAACTCGGCAATAAATATTTCTCCTCTCTGATGGGTAATATGTTTTTATTCTCCCGGTTAAGGGGGAAGTTTTGTGTTGGTAAATCTGGAGTATCTAAATCCTCCAAACTATTCCGAGCAACAGAACACCATTATATTTGTTCATCTGGTCCTGTTTCCTGGCATACTTTGGAGGAATCAAAGCGCTCCAATGTACCAAAAAAGAATTACCACCTTAATGAATAGAGTTAGTTTGCATTGGGAGTGTAGGGGAGGGGTGTTGTGTCAGTCATGGAGGGAGTTAGAGTACATTTTTTAATACGTGAAGCAAAAACTAAGCTCCAGTGTATTTGTTTGACTGGAGAATTGCGACGGAAAAGAATGGTAGAAATATAAGTAAGTAATTTCGTTTCGTATGCTGGACCCTCGGCGTTGGTAAGTCTTAATTTCTTTCGATCACATGTCTGTTTATACATGAATCTCGGGGGGTGTTGACGATGATGGTGTGATACAGGTATGATGACTGTGTTGTTTGTCTCTCCACGCCATTGTCAACACCACATATAGTGTTCTTGCCTATATACGACCCATAGCCAGAAAGGTAGACAGATTGAGGTGTGCTATTGTAAGATATATAATACTGTATATTTGTACCGTATATATGTCTCTCATATGTACACTTGGTTGAATAGTATGATAATATTTTGCTACTGGATATTGGCTGATCATATATAATTATCTTAAGGACGCTGTGATTGCGTATGGAAATTGGAGGCTTCTGATTCCTCCTGACCATTCCAAGAAACGCGCTCTTCCATAGTGGTGGAGTTTCGTGGCTGTATTTGAAGGACTCGTTTACCTCCAATTTTCAGACTACATCACAGGGTTCCTTAAAACATACGAGACACTCAGAGACATGACCTACCACAGATTCTTATCAAAATTGTCTTTTAAAATATTAGTGTATATGAAAATGATGAGTGATGAAGGACTCTTGTAGATATAATAATTATATATATATATATATATATATATAAAGCTGTCGTTTATAATTGGGGTCGGAGTTATGCAGCACACACATACATACACGCCCACCCACCCACAGAGAGAGAGAGAGAGAGAGAGAGAGAGAGAGAGAGAGAGAGAGAGAGAGAGAGCTTGGTATCTGTCGTCAACAGGATGCAGAATATATTTCGTCTTGAAAAATTTTAAAAGTGTATCCTGGTCCCAGCGGCCAACAACCCACTAATGTAAAACTTTAGCAGGTTCTTCTCAGGTCACAATTTTACTTGGCCTCTTGGTTTCTATTTCCTTTGTATTTATCTTTTGTAACTAATATATAAATTATGCCAAGCCGCTTAAATTTTAGAAGAATATTTATTATTGTTTGTTGCAACATACTTTGATATTGTATACTTGTTAAGGCTATGTCCATTTTCCTACACATACGCAGCACTTCAAAGCGTCATACTAATTATAAGATAGCTATATTGTAGCTTTATGCTAGATATTTTATACATTTGGATATCGTCTCTCTGTCAAACTCAGCAACATTGGAGAAGCACATTTATTTATTTACATGGTTTCGTTATTCCACATCATCATCATGTCACCTATACTTGTTCATCACAGTAAACTTTTGGTCCGAGTCAATTCAGCGGGAGTATTTTGCCCCTCGGTGGTCACAGGGGAAGGTCACTGACGCTACTCCTTCCCTCATTAATCAGTCCATGTCCCGTTCTCCAGTTCATTTATCTTTATTTCCTCTTCACTCATTGTTCATCATCATCATCATTTTCATCTTCATTTCATCAGTCTATTATTCTTTTTCTTTCTTCTTATCAGGAATTCCAGTATTGTAGCTACACGCTTAACACTAAGGTCGAGTCCATTCCACAAAAAGGTAGCTGTAATCACATGACCTGTTGGTGGAGTTTGGTTTACTTTTCTCAAAACAAATGTGGCCCTCGTGGAGAACTGTAAACGGGCTTATGTTCTCCAGTCATGTATGCACAATGGAAATATATGTAAAATTCACCACAGGTCAAACGATTACACTTTAATAAGGTCCTAGAGAGCACTGAGTTCAAATTTAGGTGTAGAATGAGTTCAAATTCAGGTGTAGGTGAGTTCAAATTCAGGTGTAGATGAGTTCAAATTCAGGTGTAGGTGAGTTCAAATTCAGGTGTAGATGAGTTCAAATTCAGGTGTAGATGAGTTCAAATTCAGGTTTAAGTGAGTTCAAATTCAGGTGTAGATGAGTTCTAATTTAGGTGTAGGTGAGTTCAAATTCAGGTGTAGATGAGTTCAAATTCAGGTGTAGGTGAGTTCAAATTCAGGTGTGTAGGTGAGTTCAAATTCAGGTGTAGATAAGTTCAAATTCAGGTGTAGGTGAGTTCAAATTCAGGTGTAGATGAGTTCAAATTCAGGTGTAGGTGAGTTCAAATTTAGGTGTAGGTGAGTTCAAATTCAGGTGTAGGTGAGTTCAAATTCAGGTGTGGGTGAGTGTTGCTTTACAATGGTGTTCTGTAAATCTTCTCTCTCTGTCTTTGATCTTCTCGCTCCCGGCTACTACTTCTACTAATTTGCTATTGGTGTTCCTTCTCGATCCTCCTTCCCACGAACCAACAGATCTCTTTTTACTGTCTGCAAGTTCTTCGTTAATCCTTTGTGAACCTCTTGGCTATTTTCCCTCAATTTCTTCACTTGCATATATAGTCTCTCTTCCTCCCATTTATTTTTTATTTTTTATTTCCCCTCTCAATTTTCGTTTTCTTTCTTTCTTTTCGTCTTTTCTGCTTCTCCTTTCCTCTCTCTCTCTCTCTCTTTACTCACCCATTTTCCATCTTCGTTTTTCCCATTCGCTATCCCACTATATTTTTCTATCTTCTCTGAGTTCTCTGTTTTCTGTCTCTTCAATCCTTAATTTGGTCTCGTTCTAACATTTCGCTTAGCCACACATTATGTTTTCTTCTTTATTATTAACATCCCAGTTTCTCATTATCCCTTTTCATCCATCCTTCCATTTATTTACCTTCCTAGTTGGTATTGATTCAGTCTCGCACTTATTTCCTTTGTTTCCCTTACACTTCTACCTCACCTTTCCTTTTCCTCCTTCTCCTTCTCCTTCCTCTCTTCCTCCTCCTCCTCCTCCTTCCTCTCTTCCTCCTCCTCCTCCTCCTTCCTCTCTTCCTCCTCCTCCTCCTCCTCCTCCTCCTTCTTCTTTCTGAGCGTGTTTACATACTCCAGTGAAATAATGTGTTGAGCCCGTCACGGACCATTTTCATTTCTACTCATTTTTTACTTATTCTTGATAATTTTAGAGTAATGCAAGCAGTCAGTCGGAGCATATAACATGTACAGTAGTTTTGTTGTAGAATAGGATAGGTCATGTGTTTTCCCAACTCTCCACCTCTAAAGATCTTATGCTACGTTCTCCATACTATATATATACAGTACATGGTATATCTATCTTCTGGAGGAGTGGTGGGTGGGTGGGCCTTCCTCTTTGACATAATTATATACCTACTTTCTCTCACCCTTATAGACTAACTAGCAAAGCAAAGCCAAACACCCTCAAAGAAATCACTAGGTCTGTTGCTGCTTGAAACTCCTTTGTATTCCTTTGTATTCTTCCTTCTTCTGTTCTTCATTCTCCTACTGTTGTTTGCTGTTTGCTCCTCTTCTCCCACTTCTCCACCTCCTCCTCCTCCTCTTCCTCCTTCTCCATCTCTACTTCTTGCCTCGACTCTTCTTCTTCCTCCTCCTCCTCCACCTCCACTTCTCGTCTCTTCTTCCTCCTCCTCCTCCACCTCCTCCTCCTCCACTTTTTGCCTCTTTTCCTCTTCCTCCTCCTCCTCCCCCACTATTTTTAAACTCTCCTTTTCCTCTGTACCTTCTCTTTCATCTCTCATTCTTTATTTGCCTCTCATTTTTTCTGTCCCTTTCTCTCTCCTTCTCTTCTGTGTCATTTTATCTTCCAGCCTTTCTCCTTCCTGTGTTTATTCATTTGATATTTTCTGCTTCTTTCGGCTGTTCAGTTCCTCCCTTGTTTTCATTTCTTTCTTCTTCATTTCGTCTTACCTTCTTTCATTCCTTATTTCTGTCTCCTCTTTTTCCCTTCTTTCTTGTTCCTCTTCCTTCCCTTCTTTCTTGTTCCTCTTCCTTCCCTTCTATCTGTCTCCTTTTCTTCCATCTTTCTTTCTCCTCATCCTTCCTTTCTTTCTTGTTCCTCTTCCTTCCTTCTTTCTGTCTCCATTTCTGTCTCCTTCTCTTTCCTTCTTTTTTTTCTCCTCCTCCTTCTTTCTGTCTCCTCCTCATTCCTTCCTTCCTTTATTTCTTCCTTTTCTCATTTCTATCTTTCTTCTTTCCTTCCTTCCTTCGTCCTCTTGGTTATTTCTTAATTTTCTTCTCTTCTCTGCTTCCTCGTACCTCTCACTCCCAACCTCTCTCTATCTCTCTCTCTCTCTCTCTTTTATTTTTTTTTATCTCCGTATCCTTGCAATTTCATATTGTTCCTTGGACGTTTCTTTCAAATTCCCTCCATTCTTTCTTTTTTTATTTTCATTCTCTAGATCTATCATTCCCTTCTTTCCTTTCTTTTTCCCTTTCTTCCTTTACTTCCTCCTTTCCTTTATTTCTTTTCATTCATTTCCTTCCTTCATTCATTCCTTCCTTCCTCCTTTCCTTTATTTATTTTCATTCATTTCCTTCCTTCCTTCATTCCTTCCTTCCTCTTTCCTTTATTTCTTTTCATTAATTTCCTTCCTTCCTTCATTCCTCCTTGCCTTTATTTCTTTTCCTTTATTGACCTTCCTTCCTCCTCCCTTGCTTCATCCTCCATCCTTTTCTCTCCTTCCAACAATTCCTTCAAAATTGAGCCATAATCTTTTTATGTTTTTCTCTTCCCTTTCCTCATTCTCTCCTGTCTCCTTTTTTCATCATCATTCTGTTTCCTCTTTTACTGATTTACTGACTACTCTCGTATTCGCCGTGTACAGAAAGAAAAAAAAATAAACATATAAAACACATCTGATATAATACCAAGACAAACTGTGCAGCACGAATAAAATATAATAGTGATATGATTTCTGTCTTCTCGTGAAAACCCCACTGACAGGACAGACTGGAACTTCAAATTCCATGAGCTCGAAAATTCCTGAGTCTTATTAGAGTTTTGTCACCTGATGATGTAATGAGAATGACTATATCGTTAAAGATTATAAAAGCATTACTAAAATTTGCGTGTGTATAATTATTGATTCATAATTCTTATAGAAAATATACTCTAAATATCGAATAATGAAATCAATAGCATATCACATTACCACTACTAATGAAGATGGTAATACCGAAAAGGTTAATGATGATGATATTTCTGATGGTAGCAGCAAAAATAAACACATACATAATTATTGTGAATGAGAGATTTTCTTGTTGGTAAATTGGAGGAGGGCTACTAATTCCTCCAAACTATGCCAGGAAACAGACGACCCCAGTGTTACGAATGGGGTATCTGTTTCTTGGCATAGTTTGGCGGAATCAGAGACTTTCCTTTTTACCACCATGAGAAACTCCCCTTTATTAATGAATATCACTTTGTTTCATCAATTTCCTTCACTTTCTCCTTTATTATTTGACTTTTTAACTTCCCGCTATTTCGTATTCAGTTTTTTTCAAGTTTATTTTCCATTCCCACTATCTATTTAGAGTGAATTTAATGTTTCCTTAACTTTTTTTTAATGCCTCCTTTATCCATTTCTACCATTTATCGTTCCGTACGTTCATTAATTTTGTCGTTCGTCCACTCATTCCTTCCCTCTCCTCTCTCTCTCTTCTTTCCGTTCTCTTCCAGCCATTTCTCTCCTTTGTTTCGCTTCCAACTATTTGTCTTTGTCTTCCAACTTAGTTCTTCCTTTCATTTCTTTTGGCCTGGTTCCTCCTTCCTCTCTCTCTCTCGCACGTCTTTCATTCCTTCTCTCCCCTCCATTTAGCCTCATATTCTTTCTCATCCATTCCTCCTATGCTTGCTCCATATTCCATTCTGTTCTTCTTTTACCATTTCTTTTATTTTTTTATTATTTTCACACGAGATCCGATTCTGCTCTCACCTAACTTAAAAAGGGAAATAATTTGTTGTGGGTAATTTGGAAGGGGTTACTGTTTCTTCCTCCAAAGTATAACAGGCAACAAACTAAAATTACTTCAGTGACCGAGTAAGGGATCTGTTTAATTTATTACACTGTTTGGAGGGCTACGAACGAAGACCAGTTTACTCACAGGAGATTGATTATTATTCCTTTGATTAACTAACACCCTCACACCTTTATAACACTAATGTCTAGGGCATCTGAATTTTGTTTCTTTATTATACTATGGCTGAAAAAAAACTGAGCACTACACACCCTTAGTATAAACAGTCTCCTCTACACATCCTACACACACATCCTACACACAGCAGTCTCCAATGATCCTACATCCACATTCTCCCCTACATATCCTACACACACATCCTACACACAGCAGTCTCCAATGATCCTACATCCACATTCTCCCCTACATATCCTGCATACGCATCCTACACACACATCCTACACACAGTCTCCAATGATCCTACATCCACATTCTCCCCTACATATCCTGCATACACATCCTGCACACACATCCTACACACAGTCTCCAATGATCCTACATCCACATCCTCCACTTCACATCCTGCATACAGTCTCCAATGATCCTATATACCTGCATCCACATCCTGCACTAAACATCCTATACACACTTCCTGAATACTGTCTCTAGTGATTCTACTCTACATACACATTCTGCAACACACATCCTGCCTATAGTTTTCAGTAAATGTGAAGCAATACGAGACTGAATCACTGAAACAGAAAATAAAATCCATCAAACCTCTTTCTTTAATATTCTCTCATTGCTTTCTCTTCCTACACTTCCTCCTCCTTCTCTTCCCTCCCCCCCTCTTCTTTTTTGCTCCTTTTCCTTCTATTTCCAGTATTCCGACTCGGCTTTCACTTGCTTTTCCTTCCACTTTGCTGTTCCTTCCTGTTCTTACAAGTAGATTAGTTTGACTAGCATATAAAAAAGACAGCCTCGTCCGGATTATTGTAGCAGATCTCGTGCTGTTGCTGTTTGATTGTCCTTTGTAATCCTTTGTAACGCCCCCTTCTCTTATTTCTCCTCCACCTTCTCCTTCACTGTATTCTCCTTTCATACCTCTTCCACCTTCTCCTTCACTGTATTCTCCTCTCATCCACCTTTGCTGTGCTGTTGATCGTCATTTGTAACCCTCTGCAACGCCCACTTCTCGTATTCCTTCTCCTCTTTCCTTCTCCTCATTCACCGTATTTCCTCTCTCTCTCACTCACCTTCCCCGTCTTGCGTGTGGGTCCTGGTGTTGTTTTGGTGTGTGTGGTGTGATGGATGACCCCCGAGACTCGCCACACTGCCAGACATCAACACAATCTCTCATTAGAAACTTGTTGACGAGTTCGTAGCCAGGCGCCTTCGTGTCCACCCTCCTCCTCCTCCTCCTTCTCTTTCTCAGGTCTTTGTGAACAACTAACTGGAAGACTGAGTGAAATTTATAAACTCTTTCCTGCTTTTCACCTGCTGATAAGTTTATAATTATACAGCCATAATAATCATTCCAGGTCATCCTCATTGGACATATACAGTTGGTGGGTCATGTGCGTCTAAATTATAGATAAATGAAAACTTGTACTGTGTTTAGATAATTTTATTGGTTGTGTCCTGTAGTTTATAATGAGAGTTCATTTTTTTATTACAGTTAGATAGTTAAATTAACACGTATATAACTATAGGATTCGTACTCCAAACACAACGTAGCAACCACTGGATAACGATTTGTGCGTCCAAGAAGAATCTCTGGCTTGTACGCGAATAAAAGGAAAAAATATTGTCGTATGTATGCATTCATAGTAAGAGAAGCAAACGATCTGGAAGAACTCCAAAAGACACAATGGAGGCCAGGTGAAAAGTGAACATCAGAAGAAATTCTTGTGGAGCTTGAAGATTAAAGTTTCACGAAACAAAAAAAAATATATATAAGTATGAACAAAGCAAAGGGCTGAGATATTTATTTCAAAAACAGGGAAATAAAAATGAAGTACTCGTATTTCTTCTCTTTTGCGCGTGTATCATGTAGTAAAAGGTTTAGTTAACTACACACCTATTTCAGACATTCGGAAAAATCGATTAATTTTCAACAAGTATACCCTCGTATCACTTTTTAAATATGAGTACCAAGGAATCAGACACACATTGTATAAATTTATGTGAGAGAGAGAGAGAGAGAGAGAGAGAGAGAGAGAGAGAGAGAGAGAGAGAGAGAGAGAGAGAGAGAGAGAGGGAAAAGTGGTGAGGAGAGGAGAAGGAAAATAGAGAGAGAGAGAGAGAGAGAGAGAGAGAGAGAGAGAGAGAGAGAGAGAGAGAGAGAGAGAGAGAGAGGAGAGGGAAAAGTGGTGAGGAGAGGAGAAGGAAAATAGGGAGTGCGAGGGAGATGAAAGGGGGTAATATGCTAAAGAGAATTGGAATAGGATAATAACAAAAATGGGTGTCTGGTTGTTTGTATCTAAGAGGGTTTGTTTTCACGTATGTGTTACTGTCACATCTGAGATTAGTGCAAGTGTATAATATAGTATCAATAAAACTCAAACCTTCATCATTCTATAAACTCTGCACAAAATGGAGAAAAATATATAATAGAAATTTTAAGAAGACAAAAAAAAAAAAAAAAAAAAAATATATAATAATAATAATAATACACTTAACAGAAAGAGATGGCATTAAAGTATCATAGAAATATATGAGGAAAATAAAGAAAATTAGAGACACAAATGAGAAAATGGTAACGAAATGTACAATGAAAAAAGAAGAAGAAGAAGAGGGGGTGGAGGAGGAGGAGGAATAGGAGGAAAAGGTTAAAAAGAGGAGAGTGAGGCTGCTTTACAACTTGTGGGAGGGAGTGCTTTTTATCCATGCTAGTGAATCATAATGTGGTGTTTAACTCTGTCTCTCTCAACCTTCCACGTCTTCTTTGTAATGTAATGAGGGAGAGAGAGAGAGAGAGTGTGAGAGAGAGAGAGAGTGAGTATGAGTGTGAGAGAGAGAGAGAGAGAGAGAGAGAGAGAGAGAGAGAGAGAGTGTGAGTATGATAGTGTGAGAGATAGAGTGTGTGTGAGAGATTGAGAGTATGAGAGTGAGAGAGAGAGAGAGAGAGAGAGAGAGAGAGAGAGAGAGAGAGAGAGAGAGAGAGAGAGAGAGAAAGTGTGAGAGAGAGAGAGTGTGAGAGAGAGGGAGAGAGAGAGAGAGAGTTTCCTTGTGTGATGAGTTTGTGTCTTTTGTTGGAAGGAACTTGAATACACCTCTTACGCTTTGTTTAAGGAACCCTGTGATGTATTCAGAAAATGGAAGGTTAGCGAGTCCTTCAAATATTGCCACGAAACCCGACCTACATGGAAGGAGCTTGTTTCGTGGCATGATCTGGAGGAATCAGAAGCCTCCAAATTATTATATACGATCACAGGGTCCTTAAGAGGATACTAGATAGAATTCCTTGTCGGATAACTATTGGAAAACTATTTACTCCACCAAACTATGTCAGGAAACAGACGACCTTAGTGTTATGGTTTGGGGGTCTAGTTGGTGGTATTGTTAGTGGGAATCAGCAGCCCTTCAAATTGTGATAAAAACGTTTGATTTTAGTGGAGTGATTTAGATTATTTGTTAATGAGAAGATCAGTGCATGTAATTCAGTAGTTATTAGTGTAATTACCTGTAGTGTATTTATCTTTATATATGATTGAAAGGATATGAACTCTACTGAAAGTGTAAAGGGTTTGCATCACCTCTCGAATTATCCCGTCATTCAGAAGAGGATGTTTTTTCAATCAGTTGCTATTATTTCTGTCTGCATATTTTCGTCTAGATAACTTATTGAAACAGTGTTAATTTATAAACACCATTGTCTACTTCTTGTCTTCCAATATATGTAAAATTTTCACATCTGATCTAGCTATAATTTAAATCAATTTTATAATAAGAGCAGCGATAAGAAATATAAGAAATATAAATCACCTCCAGTATTCACCACTTGTCAGTTCCCAGGTTACATTATATTTTGCCACGGTGTAAAATGATACATCCCATAACATTACAACAAAACCGTAACAAACAACCTTGAATCACGGGACTGCTCGGCCAGACAGTCTGGGGAACTAAAACAACAACAACAACAACCTTGAATCATTTTGTCTGATAAAAAAACTAACCAAAACTGCCGTACTGAACTCTGGTGGTCTAAATATACTGTACATACCCAATCCAACCTAAACTAACCCAACCCAACCCAACCCAACCCAACCCAACCCAACCCAACCCAACCCAACCCAAACCAACCCAACCCAACCTAACCTAACCTAACCTAACCTAACCTAACCTAACCCAACCTAACCTAACCTAACCCAACCCAACCTAACCTAACCTAACCTAACCCAACATGCGGGGGCTCTCCTGGGAACGAAACTGGCCACAGACTCAGTACACTTGGGCAATATGCGTCTCGACACACCTGCATATCGGCTCCAAATATTTACCTTCCATCCAACTGCATTTTCCTGTCCCAGCCCACCTGTTCGCCCCCCACCAGCCCCACCCACCCACCTCCTTCCTCACACGTCTACCTGTCTGCCTTCCACTTCTGAAATTCCTCCTCCTTTCGATTCATCCTTCTCTTTTTGTGTCTACCTCTCTATTTTCTTCTTTTGTTACTTTTTCGCTGGTCTACCCGTTAGTTGTTTTCCATCTTTTTCCCTCCTTTTCTCACTCTGTTTTCATGCCTCCTTCCGTCACGTCTTCCCCCTTTCACCTCTAACACTCTTCCTTCCTTTCCTTCCCTCCCCTCCATCGTCATCCTCCCCTTCGCCTCTGACACTCTTTCCTTGCCTTCACCTCCATGCCTCTTTTCCTACCCTCCTTCCAATTTCTCCCTTCCCTATCTCTCTCCATCCTAACATTCCTATCTAAGGTCCTCTCTATCTCCTCCATCGCTGGGCATCCCTCCAAGTCCCTACCCTCCTCTCCAGTTCTACTTCCGTCTCTCCGTCCAACACCAGCTTTTTCCTCCTCCTACCTTCAACTTAGAAAAAGAAAAGGCGAGAGGGGAGAGTTGTGTGTGAGAGGAAAGAGATGTATGTGAAAGGGAGCGCTTGTGTTTGTTACAAGTTGTAATTGTGAAAGAGTGGAGTGTTCTGTGAGAGGAATATATATATATATATATATATATATATATATATATATATATATATATATATATATATATATATATATATATATATATATATATATATATATATATATATATATATATTATATATATATGTGTGTGTGTGTGTGTGTGTGTGTGTGTGTGTGTGTGTGTGTGTGTGTGTGTGTGTGTCACATAGACAAAGAGACACACACATACGCACGGTGGCCGAGTGACGAAGAGCTTGGGATGAGATTGGGGGGAAAAGTGTACTACTGTAGGATGCATGACAGTAGAGTGTTCCAGAGTTGACCAGTGGGTTATATTATGAAAGATGGTGTGAGACAATCTGCGAAGTGTGAAATTGGTACTGCTGCTTCAACTGCTATTGATTTGAAAAGTGTGAGGCAGGCAGGGACGTGTGAGCTATAACTGAGGCGTGAGTTGTGAAGCAGTGAGGCGTAAAGGGGTTAGCTCAGACGTGTGAGGTGTGAGGCAGTTTGTAAAGGTGGATGAAGGGAACAATAACTGCAGGAACAGGAATATTATCATAGCTTCTTCTCCTCCTTTTTCTGTGTGTGTGAGAGAGAGAGAGAGAGAGAGAGAGAAAAAAAAAGAGAGAGAGAGAGAGTAAAAGTGAAATATGAAGTGAGGAAAGAGGGAGGGTGAGGTGAGAGATAACATAGGCAGGCATGAAGTTGTGTATGAGAGAGAAGCTGTGAAAAGAAAGGATCGGAGGGAGCAGCAGTGCTTTATGTGAGAGACAAAGTGGAGAGCGAGAGAGGGGAGGTGTGAGTGAAGCAGGGAGGCAGGCAGGCAGTGAGTGAGGGCGGACGAGGGGAGGTAGGTAGGTAGGTAGGTAGGTGCGCGCAGCAGGTGAGGGGAAAGTTGCAGTTGCCAGAAACCACCAGACCAACTCCCCTCAACTGAGCCACTACCACGACCCAGCCCCTCTCCCCTCCAGTTTGGTCTCAGCCGGCCGCAGGAGAGCCAGTGAGTGCTGTGAGTCGGTCGGGAGGAGATCTTCGACACTCGCCAGCCTGCTTACTTCATTTATGGGTTGGCAATTACGCGGTTACAATTTACAGTCTACAAAGCGATCTACCTGTCTAATTGGTGTCCATCTGCACTATAGTCGACAGGCCGAGGTTTGGCCCTTATATGAAAATTTAGCAGAATATCCTTTCGACAGTGACAATTCGCAGATTCGTTGTAGCAGTGATAGAAGACATTTCATTTGTATTTAAAACGGCTTGCAGTTCTGGTATATAGGCCTAGTGTATGTCCACAAAACTGGAATATATAACAAGGAGAGGTGCACAGTGAGACACATGCCGTCCCACTCCCCCTCACAGACACCAAGCAAGCACTCGAGTCACTACTAAGAGAGAAAGAGGCATTTCATGATAATTTTTGAGAGTCTTGAAAAAAGGTCTACCATATCGCACGGCTGCTAACAGACAGGGCCATGCTGGATAGTTAGTTAGTTAGTCCAATGTAATATATTTATGCCGATAGACTGTACGGAAGCCCACGAAGGAGTGCGACCAAATAAAAAGCTTAAAAATTTTGGAGTAGGGGAGATTCTGCGACCCCCTCTCCTATCATCGTCCCTTGTCCGTGGTGGGGTTGAGTGAGTGCGTGAGTGAGTGAGTGAGTGTGACCTACTACTGCCCTGCCCTGCGACCTCACCCTAAGCATCACCACCCACTATTACGTACGATCCAGTTGGAGGCGATGCTCTTTGATCTCAAATTATGAACGACCAGACGGGCTGCTTTGTACTGAACGGCCACTCGCCAGTCCCTGTCCCTTCCGCTGCTGTTGCTGCTTCCTCTTCCATAGACATCACCTCAGCCACAGTAACCATGGGCAAGCTGACCTCCGCTGAGAGTAACGCCATCAACAACAATAACAACAACAACAACGCCGTCAACGGACAAAAAACACAATCAGGTAGGTCAGCCAAACAAAACATCTGGTGGTGAACAAACGAGGTCATTAAATTGGTCGTCTTCCTCGCTGTTGGAATTCCGAACTAAAGGGATGAAGTTCTTTTCTCTTTTGAACTAGCCTATGTTCGGTGCTTCTCCGCGTTATCCCGTGCTGTACATCTTTGGCACCGGGACAATGTTGTAGTGAAAAGTGACGCGTGCAGTTTTGTGTAACCCATGAGAATTTACATACGGCAAACATACGGTTATCTCAACTTAGAATAACAAAAGTATTAGAAGTAGTGACGGTAGTGCCTTCAGTGAACATAAAACAAAGACTGGTAAGTTAGTTTGACACAGCTATAAATGACGGACATAACCCACAGGAAGTAGGACATATGGTGAGCATAAAGTACCAGGCTATGTGAGCTGACCATGTGTTGCAGACCGACTACCTGTGGCTTGCATACCAACTTTTATCAAAACCAGTGAATGGATGAGATGCTTTTTATCTAATGAGGTGGATGGGTATCGTCCCTTTAGATTTGTGTATTCTTATCTTGCATTTCAGCTACTTGATTCTAGATGATAACCACGTGGATTTTAAATTGCATTAGGCTATATACATTCACGAGCCAAAATAAGTATCGAGGTCTGCTTCGAATAGCCTGATGGAGTTAAAACGAGCTTCAACAAGTATGAGACAGGATAAGCCTTGTAACTGATACACTCTTATGTAATTTGAAACTTCAACACGACCTGGATGCTTATTAAGGCCCGTGACTACACAATACGTAGAGTGATCTGAACCAATGCTGGGGTTTTCCTCTTCTTGTTCATTGTCACAAAATTAATTATCTTGTTTCTTTACTTAAAGCGAATTGTATTATCAGTTCCTCTTACTTTGAGCAACACAGTCCATGAATTTTCACGCATATTTCTTAAAAACAATGGATGATAGAGTTGCAGATGAATGTAAAAGGTTTCGTATTGTATTCTCTTTCACTTAGCGTTTAAATATTCTGTATTAATTTCAGAGACAGAATTATTTGGTTACAGTGTAGAATTGTAGATCTTCATGCATTTGTAAATCACAAAGCTTAAATTCGTTCTTCTCTTTTTCTATTTGCTGAGGAATGGGAAGAGGCCAGTTTCTTTCTCTCTGAAATAGATTGGTACATTCACGAACGATAGTCTTCAATAGTCCAAAATGGTAAAGTGCTACAGTAAATATTAATTGTTCGTATTTTAAAAAACGCTATTTATGCAACTTTCAGTACTATCATGGCTTTGGTATTGAAACGTGTGGGCAATAGTTTTATACTTCAGTGGAAAGATTATGATGCTGAATAACATCTTCTCGCCGATATACAGATAGTTCCAAAATTCAATAGTTCTGAATCAATAGTTATGACGTGTCTTTTCACTTTTACCAATAATTTTCATCCGACTCCTGCCACTCTCTGCGTCCTTGTATCTTTTTCACTCCGTTCCTCAGAGCATTACATAAAACACAGAGAAAATACACAAAAGTAGATACATTTAACTGTGAATTCTTTTGAGGTTCTATATTCCCAACAATGCAGGAGTGAAGAAACAGATCTCCTATACATATAACTAGTGAAACCTTGTAGTGTCCTTAAGGGAGGAATCATGTCTTGTTGGTAAATTGGAGGGCTACTGATTCCTCCAAACTATACCAGGAAACAGACGATCCCAGTGTTACAAATAGAGGATCTGTTTTGTGGCATAATTTGGAGGAATAACTCGGCCATCACTTGACCAACAACAGATTCCTCCCTTAAACATCCAGTGCCTCCCAGATAAGCAGCGATTTAGGCAGTGTGGTGTGGTAGGCCTATGACACTCGATATATAAATATTTTGTGACGTTCAATATCTCAGGTTAATCCGACCACCTTAAGACTATTAATTAAGGGAACTGTTCTTTTGTCAGTGATTTGAGAGCTTCATATTCCTTCAAACTGTACTAGGAAAGAGGTTACCTTAGTTTAGAGGTCTTTATCTGCTTTGACCCAGTTCACCAGACCACCTGAAGACTATTAATTAAGGGAACTGTTATTTTGTCAGTGATTTGAGAGCTTCATATTCCTTCAAACTGTACCAGGAAAAAGGTTACCTTAGTTTAGAGGACTTTATCTTCTGCTTTGACCCAGTTCACCGAAAATATTTGACCCACCTTTAAGATCCAGTTATGGGTCACGAATAATTGTTTAGATATTGGGTCACCTATATTCATTCTGCCTCACCTACCAACCTCTATGCTCCGATGATGAAGATATTTAATGCAGTTGGATTTATACCACTATGCATAAATACGAGCAAGCATACATAAATATCACTAAACATAGCAATACCAAGTCAAAACATTATACATACCAGAGTTTGTACATTTTGCGACTTAGAACGTTAGTATTGACTAGACACAACCTCTTCCCAGTTCTCACACGGGTAAAGATGCACTTAGACCAACACTCCTACAGCACCACACTGACACGGTGGGATGTTGGAATCGGTTTTTGAATCTTGTATTTGCTAAGGAGCGGGGAATGTCACCAACAACGCTCTACATAGTTTAATCGCAGCTAGATATTATAAGATTTTACACTACGCCTCCCAAAATGTAAGTAACTACCAATAATTTATAACCAGCTTCCCGACTAACATTTCTACAGTTAGATGACATTTTACTAGACGAAGCAGCAAGTAGCTACCTGAACATCGTCCGTAAAGGCTCTTCTTCCCTGACACTGTTTTTTTTCTTCTACATCTCTCCTCACCCCACTTCGCACAGCTGAACTACCAAGGTGAATTAATCGTGTGTCAGCCGTAAGACCGTGTCGGGGACTTCCTGACTTAAGGGGATAATACTTATTTTATTTATTTATGGTAAATTGGAGGTTACTGACTCCTCCAAACTGTGGCGCGAAACTTATTCCCTATAAATAACATTGTGAACGTCAGCTTCCCATTATAATGAACTTTAGAGGACTCAACAACCCCTCAATTCACCAACAAGTGATTCTTTCCCTTAAGGCCACGTGTGTGTTGAAGCGGAAAAAACGCATACACATTACACATCTGCTACGGTAGGCAAGGAGGGTGTGAGGAGGAGATGACTTAATGCCAGGTGTGTTCTGTGGATAAAAAGCTGCTACATTAGGGGAAAAAAATGTGCCGTCTCACTTGCGCCACGTCGCTGCTCATTATACTACAACCTACACCAGGATACAGACTAATTTATACAACTACAAGGTACAAGGCTACAGTCACCATCAATAGTTATATATCAGGTGAATGAGAGATTGAGAGTGAACCATCTGAATGAATCTTATGAACAAATATTACATAGAATTGAAAGACAAGGGTAGTAGAAATCTTAACAACTTAAATGACACACGTGACAGCCTGAAGGGGAGAATCTCTTGTTGGTGAATTGGAAGGTCTTTGATTCCTCCAAACTTTACCACAAAACAGATCCCCTCCTGGTATCATTGAGGGCCTCTGTTTTCTGGCATAGTTAGAACAAATCAGTAGCATTCCAATTTTCCGAAAAGAGAATCTCCCCTTAAGGACCCTGTGATCGTGTATGAGACTTGGTGGCTTCTGATTCCTCCTGACCATGCCATGAAACAAGCTTCTTCAATGTAGATGTTGCTTCGTGGCAATATTTGAAGGACTCATTTATCTCCAATTTTCTGACTGCACTACAGGGTCCCTTAAACATAACAGCTTGTCAAAACCTCACAAAACACTCTTGACTACAAAAAAAAAAAAAAAAAAAAAAAAAAAAACATAGCATAGTTGAGACATTGACGATTCTGACATCATAACACAGGTAATGATACAGACGAATAACACATTTTACAACTTACTGCACGTGACTAAAACGCAGAGATAATATTAAGCAAATTAGCAATACAGTTCAGAACACTGTTATTTCCACGGCACATACCAATACAGCAACATAAAGTATTGGTCACTTGAAAATTTTAATGTCGTGTACACAATAGAGGAACACCGGATTGTGTAATATTCTGACTACCTACAACAATAGTAGCCACAGCAAACCAAATTGTACACTACAGTGAGCTAAGCAACAGACCATGATACTCAACACACCATGAATAATCACCTTAACGTATTACACACACACACACACACACACACACAGAGAGAGAGAGAGAGAGAGAGAGAGAGAGAGAGAGAGAGAGAGAGAGAGAGAGAGAGAGAGAGAGAGAGAGAGAGACTCTATTCCACTTTATCCATTACACAACAGGAAGCAACTCACTGTACGGTACCCTACTTAACAGTACCGCCGTGTACCCTTAGTTATACACACAGCATATAACGCACTATGATTCTCTAAAACCATCAGAATAAATATTTCAGAACACATAATCTTTCCCATACTAGGTACCGGTAGTTTATTCTTCACATTACACCACAACACAACACAACACACCATTCCTCTCCAGTCTACAATACACCGCACCAGTGTTCACTACATTACACAGTACCACACCACACCACACCACACACACCCCACCACACCACTCTACATTACACCACACCACACAACACGGTATTGCACTCTCCATAGCCCACTAACACACTGACCAGCAGCAAACCAGGATACACGGCTGGTACCTCTGTCCTCACCACACACACACACACACACACACACACACACACACACACACACACACACACAAACATATTTATATTTATAAGGAATATCCCTGTCCTACCTTAGCCTAACCTAACACACATTCTAAAATCTAGTTAGGTTGGGACGCGTAGGCCTACTATCTAATCTATACAGAGCTGAGTTATTCGTTCTTGGGTTATCAAAAGAAGGAAAGGTATAAGGTAGAGGGTGTTTGGTGGGTATCGTGGGAACCTAGAACCAGTGAGAGAACGCTAAAGTGACACCTCTCTTGATGGTAAATAATTGAAGGTCTATTGATTCATCCACAATATACCGTGAAACAGATCCCGTATTACTAACAACATTAAGTTTTTTTTTGTATACTCTGGAGGAGTTAACAATCATCCAATTTGCCAACGCAAAATCCCTCCTTCAAGACCACAGGACAGATTATTGCTTGCGAATTGTACCCGTTTTGGAGTTTTAGCAGTTATTCTAATACTTGGCAAATTACATCTCTCAGAACACCATGTTGTATTCAGGCAATCTTTTTTTTATTCACTCTGTTCAAATTTCGTTTATCCGCTAAAACTCGTGTCATTTCATTCCCTCCACATGAATTCGCGGAGCTTGGGGTAGGAATGGCATATCAACCAACTAGTTATGAAATTTCTCGCACTCGTAACTCAGTCTTAAAGGATATACTCAGTGTAAGTGTTATGGCGTGACGGACGGTATCGTGGCCCAACCCTTATAAAATTGACCATCTCTGAGAATTTAAGGCCACCTGCTGAATTGCCTTCTTACTCAGAGTACTGGAATGTTATTGCCTCCACCTACGAAAAACTGAAGTCGTATTTTAAAACTCACACATTAAATTCTAGTTCTATTAAACTTTACTATATTTTTCCATGCCTACAAACTCGACCATTCATTTGCTTTAGAATCTCCGGGTGTTCAGTCCGGGAACAAAGTATATATACGGAATCTGAACAACGTTGAAATTTTCTGGTGACAACCGAGAGGAAGAAGCACGTTAGTGGAAGAAAAAATCACGAATGGAAGGGTGACGTTTGTATCAGAGTCTGTGATTGGTTGATGTATTCCAAAATCAGTTATCACCAATACACTTAACTTACTTACTTACTTACTTACTTACTTACTTACTTACTTACTTACTTACTTACTTACTTACTTAAAGGTGGTAGTGTCTAGGAATATGACAAGTACAGTCTCTATCAGGCCATGCACCCCGATGTGTTATTTGGGATCTTGCAATTCTGACCTGGAAGGAGGGGGGAATGTCGCCTTTTAAACCCACTACATTTGGGTCATACACCAATTGAACCAACCCGCTTCAGGGAGAATATCAGCAGAGGAGGAAGCATAGGAGGAAGGAAAAGGGAGTGAGGAGGAGGAAGGTAAAGGGAGTAAGGAGGAGGAGAAAGCAGAGGAGGAAGGTAAAGGGAGTGAGGAGGAGGAAGGTAAAGGGAGTAAGGAGAAGGAAGCAGAGGAGGAAGGAAAAGGGAGTGAGGAAGACGAAGGAAAAGGAAGTGAGGAAGAGGAAGGTAAAGGGAG
This sequence comes from Petrolisthes cinctipes, assembly GCA_033782935.1. Classification (NCBI taxonomy): domain Eukaryota; kingdom Metazoa; phylum Arthropoda; class Malacostraca; order Decapoda; family Porcellanidae; genus Petrolisthes; species Petrolisthes cinctipes. Next base: position 36,042 of record JAWQEG010003320.1, on the reverse strand, counting down.
TGAGGAAGAGGAAGCAGAGAAGGAAGGAAAAGGAAGTGAGGAGGAGGAAGGAAAAGGGAGTGAGGAAGAGGAAACAGAGGAGGAAGGAAAAGGGAGTGAGGAAGAGGAAGGTAAAGAGAGTGAGGAGGAAGAGGAAGCAGAGGAGGGAGGAAATGGGAGTAAGGGTGAGTATGAAATGTTGGCGAGGAGATATGACGCTTCCATGGAGACGCCAAATTCCTTAAGACGTCTGACGAGAGAGAGAGAGAGAGAGAGAGAGAGAGAGAGAGAGAGAGAGTAGGGATATACAGTTTGTACTCGTCTGTATACAGTACATACTTTCCCCCACTCTCTCTCTCTCTCTCTCTCTCTCTCTCTCTCTCTCTCTCTCTCTCTCTCTCTCTCTCTCTCTCTCTCATACGGACAGCTACAAAGAACCGAGTAATTTGTAGAGCTCAGTGAAAGTTAGTAGTGAGGGGAACGAGGCAGGCCAGGTGCCGACAACTGTCACTAGGGGTCACTGTCTCCTCCCCCACTCTACAACAAAACAAAATAAACATATAACACTCTTTGGGAGACACTTCACAACGATAATTACGATCATGATACTGCATTAATGATGATCTATTATTAACATTTACAGATGAAGCCTCACTATTCTTTGACTTGAAGCAGCATCGAGAGTGAGGAGTGAGAAATACCTTCTTGAGACTTAAAAATGTTTGTAAATTAATGAACAATTTCACTCGCAACACCTGTATATATATGTTCATATTGGTTATGTTAAAGTCGAATACATAGTTATATTTGGTTTCGTGTGCATATATAATTATTTCTAGAGTTGTGATATTATTCTTATTTTTATTATTTTTATTATTATTAATGTTATTACTATTATTATATATCATCATCATTATTACTGTTATTGATATTATTATAATTATAATTATTATTATTATTATTATTATTATTATTATTATTATTATTATTATTATTATTATTTTTATTATTATTATTATTATTATTATTATAATTGTTATTGTTATTATTATTATTATTATTATTATTATTATTATTATTAAAACTATTATTATCATTATTATTATTATTCGTATAAGTAAGTAATGTGTTTAATTATTTTCATAGTTTGGAATAATCTGTATATCCTCATAAAGAAATCAAATATTGTAGATTAACTGGATATCTTCTGATTCCTCTCAACTTTTTCACGAAACTAAAAATCCCTCATTGCATTGACTGTTGTGTGGGATAATGATGTGGAGGAAATCGGAGCCTGCAATTCGCCACACAAAATCATCATGCTTCCTTTAAGACCTGAGCGACATCGATTTTCCTCCCTCGATGCTGTTTATTGTATTATTTTGCTTTTATGGGCCTTGATTCCTCCAAAGTATGCCAGGAAACAGGGTCGTATTAACAAAAGTAATGGTGACCTGTTGCTTGGAATGGTTTGGAGGAATCAGTGCGTTGCTCCAGATATACCAATATCGAAATAAAATCAAACTGATGCAAAAAGAAGAGGTCTCAAACATGTCTATTACTGTCGTCTATTTTATTCCTGTCCTTTTTACTCTTTTTCTAATTCCTGTTTTTTCTTCTCTTTGTCTGTCAAATTCCTGTCTTTTTGTCTCTGTCTGTCAAATTCTTGTCATTTTGTCTCTTTGACTATCTTATTTCTGTCCTTTCTTCTCTTTGTCTGTCAAATCCCTGTCCTTTCGTCTCTTTGTCTGTACCTTGTTACAATATTATGACGGTAGTGACTGGCAAACTCTGAAAAAAAAAATTACAATACTCTGACAAAGACAAACCTACAGACTAAACGTTTCTCAATATAGAAAGAGATAAACTGCATCACAAACACATCACCTTTATGCTACACACATCAACCTTCGCTGCCCACCCTGCTGTTAGGTCATCGTTTTGCAGAGGATAATAAGATTGTTTTTGTATGTGTGTGTGTGTGTATGTGTGTGTCCATGTGTGTGTGTGTGTGTGTGTGTGTGTGTGTGTGTGTGTGTGTGTGTGTGTGTGTGTGTAACTGTGTGAGTGTTCGTGTATGTTTGTGTGTGTGTATATCTATGTGTGAGTGTTCGTGTATGTGTGTGTATCAATATCAATGTGTGAGTGTTCGTGTAAGTTTTTTTTTTTTTTTTTGTGTGTGTGTGTATGTGTGTGTGTGTGTGCAATGCAGGGTGAAGCCTCATCAACCTATCGCAACAGCAAGCCAGGTTTAAAACAATTAAGTTGTATCTATTCCCCACCGAAATTAACAGCCGGGCTCTCGTACAGTGCATTTTTAAATGGGAATTTGTTGAAAATATCCCCGTGAAACAGTCGGTAAAATTAAATTAAAGATTGTTTGGAGCTGAACTTGTAACTTCCAAAGTGATATACTCTAAACGGATATACAATACTCTTTTGATAGGTATACTATATATAATGAACATACACGTATACACATTTTGCCTCTGTATTAAAGCCGAGTGCCAATATCCCTGTTACATAACCACTTCAGGGATAAAACAACACGACTTTTGTACGATAAATCTCAGCTAAGTCCTGCTGTCAAAGTAACTACAATACAGTGATGTCAGTAAATGTGGATGAAGTCAGGTATGATGTATTTAATGTAAAAATATACAACACCTTTCTAAAATTAATACTAACGAATCGATTTATTTTTTTGTATTTATTTCTTTTTATTGCAGATGTAGGACGGCAATAGAAGGGAAACAGTCGAAGATACTAATTATATGTTCCGCCTATAGTTAAAATTAATCAGGTTGCCATAAAAGATTAAGTGTTGTTCTGGGTGAAAAACTATTTGTTATTTATATTTATTGTTTATCTATTTAGTTGTTTGTTAATTTGTCGAAGTTGATACTTCTAATTTCCTATACACCATATTACGAAACCAACTCTCTCAGTGTACATGTTGTTATATGGCAATAGTGTGGAGAAATCAGTATCCCTGAAATTGAAAATAATAATAATAATAATAATAATAATAATAATAATAATAATAATAATAATAATTATAATTCTGACTACACCAGTGTCCTTCAAAAAAAAAAAAAAAAAAAAAAAAAAAAACTTTACCTCGCTCCCTCAATCCACTAACACCACCACCACCACAAGCCCAAAATTTACAACCACCACCACAACCACCACTAACCGAAAATCTACAACCACCACCACCACCACCATCACAACCACCACCAACTCAAAATCTACAACCACCACCACCACCACCACCACAGCTTACAACCACTACAACAACCACCATTAACCCAAAATCTACAACCACCACCTCAATCACAACCACCACCAACCCAAAATCTACAACCACCACCACCACCACCATCACAACCACCACCAACCCAAAATCTACAACCATCACCACCACCACCACCACCACAGCTTACAACCACCACAACCACAACCACCACCACAAACACACACTCATCTGCAGACCGGAGCTGTTGCATATGCACCAGTCTGCACTCTGTTGTTCCCAGCGTGGCAGTGCATGACAGAGGCGGAGTAACATAGCTTATATTTATTTTTATATTTTTTCTCTCGGAACATCCACGAACGCGAATACGGATGATGGATGAGTACCGGTATATGGTATTGTTGCATCCAGTCTAATATAACTGTAATGGTTAGAACTGTACTTACACTATATGGAATTGTAAAGTAAGTTGTCCAAGGGTTCGAACTGAAGGGGATAATTATTACACTTTTGTTGCACTTTAATTAATGCCTTGAGTCCCCCAAAGTATGTCAGGAAACAGCTGGACCATATATGAACAAAAGTAATGGTGGCCTACTAGTTTGGGGGAATCAGTTGCTTCAGATTCACCACCAACAACATTATACTATATTGTCCCTTGAAGGAATATAATTATACTCTCTTGATGATATATTCGAGTGTTCCTTCTTCCTCAAAACTATGCCACGTAACCGATCCTTTATTATAGTAAAGTTGAAGTCGTCTATATTTTTTTGGTCATAGTTTGGAGGAATCTGTAGACTTGCAATTCACCAACAGGAGATTCTTCCCTTATGGACGCTGTGATTGTGTATGAGACCTAGTGGCTTCTGATTCCCCCTGACTGTGCCACGAAACAAGCTCCTTTGAATTAATGTAGGTGGTGTTTCGTGGCAATGTGTGAAGGACTCTCTAACCTCCAATTTTTTTTACTACATCACATGCAGGGTCCCATAATACGATCATTTTCAATTTGTATAACTAGCTCAGCGTGCCTGCTTTGCTTCTCCTGTACGTAGAAGTGGAATTGTTGCATTGGATTCCATGTTAGTATATGATGGTAGTGAACAGAATCAACTCCTACCCTGTATACTCACACCTTGATCTATGGGATGGGTCTCTGTTTGTCATTATCCTGTCTGTCTGTCTATGGCTGAACACACACACACACACACACACACACACACACACACACACACACACACACACACACACACACACACACACACACACACTTACATATTATGCACAATCACACTGAAACAAACTCGCACACACAAGCATTAATCCATAAACACACACACACACACACACACACACACACACACACACACACACACACACACACACACACACACACACACACACACACACACACTACTATATCCGTGTAGGAATCTCTGGGTTGACAAGGAACTTAGCCCGACGCCAGCACTGAGCCAGGACCCCCACGGGAAAAATCTTTAGCCGAGTGTCCTCTCTTCCTTGCGGATTTATCTCTGCTAGTTGGGAGGGGGAAGGAAGGGCTTTGGCTGGAGGAGGGAGGTTAGTTCTGCTGGTGTGTGTGTGTGCTTGTGTGTGTGTGTGTGTGTGTGTGTGTGTGTGTGTGTGTGCTTTTTATTTATCTGTTTTTTTGTCTACATGTAGGTTTTGGTTATGGTATTATGCTTATAGATGAAAATATTTACACTCATTGGTTGAGGTGATGTTATTTTGGTGGTAGGTGGAGGCATTGACTATATACATATTGGTTTGTTGGGGTATCTTTCTGGTGTTAGACGAGGTATTCCGTAAGAGGAAGTTTATTTTTGTCTGTAAGGTGGTAGTATTTTTAGAGAAGAGAATTTTTGTGAGCAAGGAGGCTGTTTCTGCAAAAGGGAAAGAGAGAAGGAGATGACGAAGAAGAAAGTTTGACTAGAGGAAATCTTTTGGAATCTGGAGACATGGCAGAACTAAAAGTTTTGACTAGAGGAAATTTTGAAGAATATGAAAACATGACAAAGGCAGAGGGCCCTTACCCACTGGGAGTGGAATGGTCTATTATGTATAAAACAATGTTATCAATTTTCTACGTCACTAATTATATTGCTACAAGAGGAAGCTCTTAGCCTTAAGAGGGAAAATCTCCTGTGAAAGAATTGGAGGGCTATTGATTCATACAAACAATGCTGCAACACAGATTCCTAACTACAGTTGTACACAGAGGTAGTCCAGGTCCGTAGCATAGTTTGGAGGACTGAATATTGCTCTAGTACGAGTACAGTAGAAAGTAGAAACATTGATACACATCCTACTGGCTTCAAAGTTTTACATCTGGAAAACATGGGATGAATGCTTCGGCAAGACAAAGTTATGTTGGTTAGTTTGCTTTATCATAAACTGAATTAGGAGGAACAGCATCCCTAACTGTGCTGCCAAAATAATGGCCTCCACTTCTCCCCGCAGCCTTCATACGAATTCTTGAGGTCAGCTGTACAGTACAGTCGTGGTATAAAGTTTGGTCGCCTCTCTGGTGTGATGGTAAAGTTTGGGATTACTGTTGTGGTGAATGAGACGTGACTGTTTCTTCTGACAGTTATTTACATGAATATCTTCAAACGGAAGAAGCAGACACAGCTTATTCAAGACAGTATTATTCTCAAAGCTCAACTATATGACAGTAGAGAAGAAGCAGCTGGCAGAATTGTAGATAGCGACTGTACATCCAGACCCTCACTCCAACCTCATTCTTAGCAAGACTATTCCGTGTAGACAAGTAGAGAGATATCTCGTGGGAGGGCGAGACAGTGAGCTGCTCTACTGTATTCTATTCTTTAGCCTCTCACCACAATAGGACCATGGCATATTCTCGAAAGATAGCAGGATGGCAGCGGACAGGACTAAATCTCGGTCTTGTCCTTCCATCCCATTATAACCTCCCCACTTTGTGTATGTAGTCTTAACACCAGCAGACCCCAATCCCAGCTTCATCCCCAACCTATACAATATGTTCCATTCCCGGAAGCGATCCAGTTACTTCAATCCCAACTCTAATTACGACAAATCCAACTTAATCTTCGAGACCATCCTTAGCTGAGAACTTGCCCAATATTTACGCTATCGGAATGCGTCTGAAACCTTAATTTAAATTCATATTGTTTACTACACCTACAATTTGAGTGTAACAAAGCACTTAAAGTTTATGAAATATAATTATCTAGTGTTCAACCATCCCTACCTCTTTTCTTCTCTCATCCCATTGCTGTCAAAACTTAAATCTCGCCTCTCATCCCGCCCAACCGTAAATTTAGCTCCAAACTTGCCCAAATCTATCTTCTTTCGCCCCAACTCGCCCAACCTCATATCTCGCCTAGTAACCCACCCAACGCCCACTCTAGCCCATACTCTTCACAGCCTAATTTCCGCCCAAAATCCGTCAATTTTTTTTTTTTTTTTTTTTTTTTTTACCCAACCCCAGCTTTCTTCTCCAACCCGGGTTCTCGCCTTCACCCCCACCAACCCCCTTTATCCTCTCCAAACCCCGTTCAATCCCAGTTCTCTCCTTCAACCCTCACCAATCACATATATCTCACCCAACCCCAACCAACTGCATTTATTTCTTCCAATCCCAGACAGACCCAACCAACCCCACTTACTCCTCCAATCCCAGCCAATCCCACCAACAGCATATATCACTTCCAACCTAAGTTCAGGCGGCAACACACTGGTTACTGCGATCCCCCGGAAAACCCAGAGTGTCGCTTGAAGCTCTACTCACCACTCACTCCTAGGGGATGTGTGGTGTCTGGCGTCCTCTACATACACACACACACACATACGTACAGTACACACACTTGCATGTACACTCAAAGATGCATGCACGCGAATTCCGCCAATGTAATGAATGACCTTCCTAACTTCGAGGACTTGTGTATCGACAATATATGGATATGGCTTGATTTCACAACTGTGGCACCTACTAAAATAGCAGTACTGTCGGTTCAGAGAACTTGTCCGATCTCGTTCACTGTGATTTTGTTGGCTACTCATGGCAGACATAAAAATGTGTTTCAGCATCATTAATTCATTGAAAGTATTTACAGAAAATAATTACGACCTTTATTCTAAGTTTCACAAATGCAACCAATAGTACTTAGCAGGAGCATCATCAATGAATCTGGATCAACAATTGAAAAACAAAACAAAGAATCCAATATAATGAACTACCTTAGCTAAAGAGTATCTTCACTCATCATCTTATCAAAATGAGGACAGTTGCTGGTGGTCCACCCTGAATATCATCACGTGGTGGGTGATGATAGTGTCAGTCAGGCAGCCAGACACACATCATTCCAGACAAGACAAGGGACTGTGGTCATGATGTCATTTCTGAAGCTCCCTTTGTATAGTAGGTGTGAAAGTTGCTGCTGGGGACAAGTCGCGAAATGAGTCTTTCTTCCTTCTAGGAACAATAGGCTAGCGTGTTAAAAGAATGACATGGAGTTTTACTTTGTCATGTGAATGATATCATTTCATATATATATATATATATATATATATATATATATATATATATATATATATATATATATATATATATATATATATATATATATATATATATATATATATGACTGATTTGGAAACTAAAACTGTTTCATCCTCTTGTTTACAAATAGTGGACAATACAACAAAATATCTCATTCGATTCAAGACATTCATGAACAGATGAGATGTAGTGTCATGTTAATAAAAAAAAAAAAAAAGAGAAAATGGCCAGTTATCTGAACAAAGGGAGTATGAAACCAAACCAATCAGCTCAAGAGTGGTGGGACAGCCACTGTGGATCACCCCACCAAATTTGATGGTACCGTGAAAAGAGTAGAAGTGACAGCAATGTTGACCAGGGCACTGTACTGTCCTGTACTGTACTCTATCTGGTCATCCTATTACCTTCAACAATATGGGATTTCTTTTATTAAGATATACTGTAGATGTTCGAATTAGTATTGATTTCATAACACAATACAGTACCTTCATTTTTCAACCCGATCCAATCTTCCAAATGACTATCCCGTCTTTTTCAACGACACGCAACTTATTCTTTTTCTCAATATTCTTTCTCTCAACAATATTTCTTGGGAAAATAACATTGCTCCTTATCTAGAACCTCCTCAAAGAATTTGAGTGTTCTGCGCAGATTCTCGTATATTCCATTGTCAATTTCCGTTAAGCAGGATTGCAATAATCATAATAATGAAGTAGTTGCGCCTAACTAATGTGCGCCTTTTTTGTATTCCATCCAATAAACATTTTACGAATGGTTTATTGCGTACCTAGTCATACTCTATACAAGACATATTAGGCTACGGGCATTATACAATTCTGGTCTTATTAAGAGTTTTTGTTCAGTATATGCCATTAGTATTCGTACTGTTGATGTGGCATGACAAGAGTGAAAAACTTGCCGGTCTCCTCCAGGATTGGATTCAATGCAACTTGAACCAGGAAATACTTACTTAACTTTTAAACGTATTCTCTGTAGACCCACTTAAGGTCATGGTAGCATTAATAAGTAAGAAAAGCAGTAATGATGGCAATGACAATATCAACAATAGTACCAACGATAGCAATGCCTGTATAGATAATAAAGACGTCACTTGCAGTAATATAGCAGTGAGGACATCTTGCTCCTCCCTATCCGGAAGTAATGACCCTCTTTCAGGCCTAACGAGATAGGGAGCCTGGATCTAATTAACAGTGTTCGTGTAGGCTTAACACAGCCTAACCCAACTTAAAGCCACTAAACTCCCTCCTTCATCTCTGGTCTGGTGGGTTATTCTGCCAGGCAGCTTTCAGTTTATGGGGGGAATACACTTTTGGTACATTAGAGCTCCTTGATCCTCCAAAGTATGCCAGCAAACAGGACCAGATGAACAGATATCATGGTGGCCTGTTGTTGCTCGGAATAGTTTAGGGGAATCAGCTGCTCATCTTTCCTTAAAGGTATAAGAATTTTGTTGGTGACTTGAAGGTACAGTCACGATCGAAACCCCAACATGAGGTGAGTGAACGTCAGCTGTGGCAGTGAATATCTCTTGGGCCAAAAGTACTGACTCAGACCAACAGCTATAATTTCGCATCATTTTTCCAATACACACGAGGGCTGTTTGTTTTTTGGCATAATATAGTTTGGAGGATTCAGTTGCCCCCCTCCAATTTTACTATCTAGCCAATGCTATGTAAGGATTCTGGCGCCAATTTGCACCCGAGTCAAAATCTTTCTTAACTTTTGCTGTATCTCTATTTTTTTTTTTTTTTTTTTTTTTTTTTTCCCTTCGTGGTTGCAGTCGGCCCCATCTCTCCTCTCCGTCCCCTCCCTCCCTCCTCCCTTGTGGTGTATATAAGGTTCTCTCAGGCCTAGCCCAGTTTTCCTTCCTCCGCCTTATTATCTAATCCAATTTAGCATCAAGAGAGTGTTGTCCCCCTTAACATTGCCAGAGACGAATAATTTTAGAGATGAAATTGAAAAGATGAATAAAATAGATGAAGATTAGAGATAAATAGATGAGATGAAAATAAGGGATGGATGTAAGATATGAAAATTAGAAATGAAGTGAAAATAGGAGATGAATAGTTGAGGTGAAGCTTAGAGATGATGATGAAGATGAAGATGATGATATGAAGATTAGAGATGAAGAAATGAAAATTAGAGCCATTTATTACTTTTGGGTTCTGGCGCTGATGATTATTTTACTCTCCAGGGATTCCGTGTTCTTAATTAAAGCCATGATCTGTTGCGTGTGTGGATGGTGGGAGTATACTGAATCCTCCACACAGGGCCGGAAAGCAGATATATATATAAGCAGACCAACAGAGGATTTGGTTTGTGGTCTAAATTTTGGAGGAATCTGTAGCCCTCCAATTCATCCAAAACAGAGTATCGTTAAGGGGGTGCGGGAATAGGGGACAGGCTTGGGGAGGGGGGGAGTTGGGGGGTGCGGGAATAGGGGGACAGGCTTAGGGTGGGTAGAAAGCCTGTTCCCTATTCCTGCACCTCCCCTAACCCCCCCCCCCCCCAAGCCTGTCCCCCTACTCCCGCACCGCCCCCCCCCCCAAACCTGTCCCTTACTCCCGCACCCCCCTAACCCCCCCCCCCAAGCCTGTCCCCCTATTCCCGCACCCCCTTAAAGGAGACATGATGTTGCCAGTTAGTAATTGGAGGCTACCGATTCATCCAAAGTGTTTCAGTAGACAAAATATTTTACTGAAGGAGCAAGGAGGGGGTCTGTTTAAGGTGGTAATTTTTTTTTTTTTTTTTTACATTGGAGTGCCTTGATTCCTCCAAAGTATGCTATAGGAAACAGGACCACAAGAGCAAAATTAATAGTGTTCTGGCGCTTAGAGAATAGTTTGGAGGATTCAGTTGCTGCAGATTTACCGACACAAAACTTAATTCCCCCTTAAATTGGTTTGGAGGTATTATTAGTAGTTTCCAATTCGCCGGCAATAGTACACTCCCCCCCCCCCTCCCCCCCTAAGAGTTATGCATTGAGTAATAATGAAAATAAACTGTTGCGTGGGTGAGCGTTTTAGGCATTTATTGGATCGCATCATAGCGGTTTTCATTACAACACTGAAAACTAACTATATGCCAAATGATACCGACAATGAAAAATCAACTCAACATATAGAAATCTATGAAATGTTCCCTACGACAACCGGGCAGTGTTATATATAGTCGAGTTGTCTGCGTTCATCTCCGGTGTGTCTTATGATTTTTTTTTTTTTTTAACACGATGTCCTCAGTCACTCAAATCACGTCTATCTCCTCAATCACCATGACATGATAATATTTTCTAATACCTCTGTGACCTCAGTTGCATGTGACCTCGATTGTGTCTAGTACATATACCACCACAAGGATATGTCATGCTCATTACATCTCTCAATTATATATCTATCTATCTTGCGTATTCTCTGCATCCATCATATAATTCCGATCTATAGCATCTATCATCCGTTCACTCAAGTTGCAACAATGATGAAAACTCATGGACCTTCCACTGCGTCGTCGTCTTCTCTGGGTTAAAGGGGAGGTATCTGTTGTGGAAATAAAAAAATATCGGAGGGCTAGTTATTACTGCAAACTATGCCAGGACACAGAATTCCGTATGAGAATAGGGATTGTGTTTTTCTTAGCAGAGTTTGTAGAGTTAAGTAAACTCCAATCTGTCCCTTATTCTCTGCTCTAAAGTTCCTCCTTTCAAAGTTCATAATGAGATCACAGGGACAATGCGTTCTCAGTTTGGGTTCTGTCATCAAATTATCTCGTTCTAATTCTGACCAGATGTGCTTGATAATCTCTATATCATGTTCAGTGTCGTCACAAGAGTACACTAAACGAATTGTGTTAGACATTATGACGCACTGCGGAAAACTAGGATAGAAAAGAAGATAAGAACAGGGATAAAGTGAGTAGTGTCGTTTTCATTTCTACATTCAGGTACACTTTTCGGTGACAGGACTTTCTGAAGGCATTGAACGTAAAGTCATTAATGGATGTAGAATTTTTAAAAGCTCACTCTTGAATGCTACGAAGGTCTCTGTCCCTCGCTGAAATCTAAATTCCCATCTCGAGGTTTCTACTACGTGTGCTCCAAACGAAATCAGTGAGGTATCCTAAAATCTTAATCAAATCACCGTACGTGGCCTGAAATAGTAGGAGTTGACTGAAGGTGACATAAGATTATAATATATATTACAATATAATAATGATGGACCAATTCCCATCGTTTATTAATCAGTGTAAATCAGGCTTCGTAAACACCATGAGTAAGTAAGGTCACGGGAATGAAGAAGAAATAGGCCCACCTCTTTAACATGCAGATCAATCAAACACTCACACGGAGCGCGCTGTTGGTGAGACGGGCTGAGGGGGAGGGAGTTAAAGAGAGGGAGTGGGAGTTGGCGAGACGAGAGGGAATTAAAGAGAGGGCGTGGAAAGTAGGGAAAAAGAGGGACCGGAGAGTGACGAGAGGAGGAGGGGAAGGAGATGAAGAGGAAAGTGTTGAGAGAAGGAAAGAGAAGTAAGTGTGGTAACGGGAAGTGATAAATAAGAAGAAAGTGTATGTATAAGAGAGAGAGAGAGAGAGAGAGTGAGAGAGAGCACGAGTTATTGTACAGGGAAGAAAGGGAACTAGTGCAGGGTGAATCGAAATATGCGAGGGGTTGGAAAACGAGGGGAGAAAAGGTGTGGAACTGGAGGAGGGTAGATTGAAAGCTTGGCAGGTAGGCAGGCAGACAGGCAGGCAGGCAGGAGATATGAGAGAGGGGGAAGGGGGAGTGGTAGTGAATAGAATTGTGGAGAGAGAGAGAGAGAGAGAGAGAGAGAGAGAGAGAGAGAGAGAGAGAGAGAGAGAGAGAGCGTAATGGAAGGATATGAGACAGAGGTATAGGGAGAAGGTAAAAAAAAATCTCGTGAGTCACATTCATTGATTAGGCGTTTCGCTACTAATAATTTCCCCCAAAAAGATGTAGTCATAAAAAGTCGTCAACAAAGGCACCCCAGACCAGGCCAGACGGTGTTTTCACTTAGAGGGGAGGGTGAATGCAGGAGGTAACTGGGGTGAAACAGGGTGAAGCGAGGAGGGAGTCAGTCATGGCAGGGAATGTGAGGCCATGGTTTACAATAGGGACGTGTGTGTTTATGCGAGTGTGTGTGTGAGCGTGTGTGTTTATGCTTGCGTGTGTGCGCGCGCGTGTGTACCAGAGAGAGAGAGAGAGAGAGAGAGAGAGAGAGAGAGAGAGAGAGAGAGAGAGAGAGAGAGAGAGAGAACGAAGGCCTCATGATAGAAGGACAGTGGCAGGGACAAGAGGGAGTGGGGGCGCCGCGCCGCGTGTTTAAAGGGGCGCTTTGGTTGTGGTTGTCACTCGGCTAAATGTGGCCAGGTGAGGGCGTGGGTGTAGCTCTGATGTGTACCATTATGCTGCTTATACTACTAGTGAGAGTTGGGCCAGTACATTAGACTATTACGACCATGGAAGTCCGTCAAACTCAATGTGTTTAGGCATCTAGATGAAATTATTTTTAACCTTCTCAATCTTTCTTCATTTTACAGCGAGGAGAGTAAGTGGGCTTTTTGCCGTTAATCCTTATCTATCTCAATAGATAATACAGGCAGGCAGGCAGGCAAGCAGGCAGTCAGGAAGATAGGTGAGACATCCAGAGGGGCGGGAAGGTGGGCCTGGGAAGGTGTTCTGGTAATGGCATTGAGACCGTGTAAATGATAATTGCTAAGTGCTTCTCCTTGTCCTTCCCACCCACACGTAGACTTGGGAATACATATACATAGACACAGACATAATCAGATAATACCACCTCCTACATACAGTGATACAGGCAATTCCACATGCACATATAAACACATGAGAATATAGTGTATACAAATGTATATTGTATACATAATTATAGTGTGTACAAATGGACACACTCATACACACGCACTTACAAACATATCTAGAACTTACACACATCAACTTTTCCCTCTCACTTCGACTTATGCTCGGAGCTACAATGGCAATGTGTGTTCGCCTCTTGGACAGAATTGGACATGATCTTGCATCTTTTACACACTATTTTGACCTCACATTTATGTAACTTATGAATTGTTCCGTCTGAGTGATGCGGCACAAACTTACTGTAAGCATATTTAACATGACTTGATCCTTGAAGCACAAAATCCATTATTTCTGTATTATCATAAGAAGCTACATGTATGACGCATTCCGTCAAGTCATTCCTGAAAATATTAAACGGATGAAATTAATCTGTATAATCTTGAATAAGCACTGCTGAATAATTATAACAAATCAAACCCCTAGTCTCATGAGACACCAATCCACATTTTCTACGTCTCTGTACTTTACTACAACTACTATTCGGGCACACGTTGCCCCTCGCCTGAGACTTGCAATGTTGTGTGTTGCAGGCGCAATTTTGAAAAACCGATTGTTGGCTTCCAGATATCTCAATCCTGCGTGCTTGGGGACATACCGCCCACCGCCCTCCTGCCCACCTGTTAAATTGCTGCTGGGAACTTGGGACTCCACTTGGCCCTGGTGGTTGTCGTAGTGGTGGCAGTGGGAGGGAAGGTAGTGTGGTCGTAGTGGGAGTGGTAGGGAGTATGAACTTGTTTAATAGGGTGGAAATGGTAGAGGGTAGGTAGGGGGTTGTGATGGTGGTGGTAGAGCGAGTGAGAGGGGAGTTGTCGTGTTGGTGGTGGGAGTAGTAGTTGGTACAATATTGGTTGTCGTGATGGTAGGTGTTGTGGTGTTGGTTGTTGTTGTTGTTGTGAGAATGGTAGAGGTGGGATAAGGTTGTTGTGGTTGTGGTGTGAGATGTAGAGGAAATGGGATTTGGTTGTGGTGGGACTTGTTTGTAGAGGGGCAGGGGATATGTTTGTGGTGATCGGGGCGTGTGTTTAGTGTTGGCAAGGATAGCCGTGGTATGAGGGGGGATACTTGTGTTTGTGTGGAAAGCGGTTCTGGAGACGGATACAGATACAAGAGGTGACTGTGTAAAGTAAGTGAGATGCTGTTGTTGGTGGTAGAGGTGGTGATGGAGATTGATGCAGGGAGGAGAAAGTTGACATTGCGCAGGTATAGCTGTTCATAGAATAGTTGTGGTGGTCTTGTTTGGATGTCTGATAATACTTTGGTGTGGTGGTGTAGGTTGATAATGGTGGTTGTACAGGTGTTTTGGTTGGTTCAATGTAGTTTAGATAATATAGGATAGTTGGTTATGTTGTGATAGCAGGGAGTATGATTGTAAGGGCTGAACACACACACACACACACACACACACACACACACACACACACACACACACACACACACACACACACACACACACACACACACACACACACACACACACACACACTCACACACACACACACACATGTACACGTAAACATGCGCACACTGACACATAATAATATACACATGCACAAACACAAATACAGACACAGGAACCAGTCAGACATTGGTAACATTTCTTCAGGTGACTTCCCCGATCTGGCTACTGTGTGTTTTATCATACTTTGAGATGATGTATTGTAGTCTCACTTTCTTATTTATACTTGACATCTCCCGCGTTATTAGAGCTGAAAATCATAATAAATGCCAGAGAGAGAGAGAGAGAGAGAGAGAGAGAGAGAGAGAGAGAGAGAGAGAGAGAGAGAGAGACAGAGACAGAGACAGAGACAGAGACAGAGACAGAGACAGAGACAGAGACAGAGACAGAGACAGAGACAGAGACAGAGACAGAGACAGAGACAGAGACAGAGACAGAGACAGAGACAGAGACAGAGACAGAGAGAAAGCAGTGATAAAATATGCTGTGGCCATTTTTCTGATAGGAGGCTCATAGATAACCCACCCAGCAGGAGTAAATAATTCAGGAGGGAGAGGAAGGAAATCGTAACTCTTTCCTCCCCTCAAGGCTCGCCACTGGACTCACGCCTTCCCCATCGACACTAGAAAGGACCAGGAAATATTGAGATGCAAGAAGAGGTAGAGAAGAGAAAGGGTAGAGGAAAGAGAGAAGAGAAAAGTTAGAGGAAAGAGAGAAGAGATTAAAGAGAAGAAGAAGAGGTAGAGAAGGGAAAGGGTAGAGGAAAGAGAGAAGAGAAAAGTTAAAGGAAAGAGAGAAGAGAGTAAAGAGAAGAAGAAGAGTGAGAAAAGAGATAGATGAGTGGGAAAAAAGAAGAGGTAGAGGAGTGGGGAGAAAAGATAGAGAAGAGGTAGAGGAGTGGGATAAGAGATAGAGAAGTGGTAGAGGAGTGGGATAAGAGATAGAGAAGAAGTAGAGGAGTGGGAGAAAATATAGAGAAGAGGTAGAGGAGTGGGATAAGAGATAGAGAAGAGGTTGAGAAGTGGGAGAAGAAAGGGAGAAGAGGTATAGTGGGTAACGCCCTTACTTATTCAGAAAAAAAAAATCGGTCTTCAGAAGTTGGTGACTAGGAATATTCTTAAAAGATAAAATATAGGAAAAGTTATTACGAGTTCTCAAATGATACTCCCTCCATTTTGATTTGTGAAGAGTTGCAATATTTTGACCTTAGCACTTAGGGTTGAAGTTGAACTATTGCTTCATGCAGCAAGGGCTCCTATGACGTCAATGGGCGAGTTTCATCACGGATGCTGTTTTTCTCGCCTCACTGGATGTCATTAGTCTTTACTCTGAAATTCCGAACTACTTCAACTTCACCCGGAAATCCTGAAGTCAGAATAGGACCTGCATTCACGATAACTGCGAATATTCCCAGATGTCCAGACAATATCGAAAATAAAGAATACACAAGGGAAAGGAATACGTACATTTTTAGTTACGTATCTGTTTTGTTATTATCCTCCAAGGAACTCTAGTTTTTGGTTCATCCCAGATTCATCCATAAGGTCGATATTG
Organism: Petrolisthes cinctipes; assembly: GCA_033782935.1. Classification (NCBI taxonomy): domain Eukaryota; kingdom Metazoa; phylum Arthropoda; class Malacostraca; order Decapoda; family Porcellanidae; genus Petrolisthes; species Petrolisthes cinctipes. The sequence continues at coordinate 19,318 of JAWQEG010003320.1, read as the reverse complement.
CGGTGCTTCTTGACATGCCTCGATATTTATGATGCTACCTGCCATCTGTAGTGTGACTGTCACTGTGATAACATAACATCCTCAGTGCATGGTCTCAAGTTATTAAATATTTGCAAGTTTAGTACAGTTGCCTGTAATTTAATCTTTCTGCATAATCATCTCGTTCCAAGGGGCTGCAGCTGACATGAAGGTGTGGTTTTTTATTTACATTTTTGTTTTTCATGTACGGTGTCCCTTCATTATACAGAACACAGGTAACATATTCACCTGGAATTTTATTCATAATAGATGATAGATGACGATAGTGAGGCAATTATAATTATAGCTATGAAGCACCACGTGTAATTATTTACTGGATAACTGAGGTATATATATATATTTTTTTTCTAATTTGTAACTGAAAATATTACTATTATGAACACTACAGTGACTACAAATTATTTAATAATTACTTGCGTCTCGAAACGACTCAATTTACCGAGCTGGCTGACCATCTTATAAATTGTGTAGGATAGACCACCGTAAATCTCGAGAGCGATGAATTGTACTTTAATTAATTACGGACAGGCGCTGACTCAGTTTAATTTGTGGCTGAAATCCCTCATTATCATACGAGGCTGGAGTTTTGTATCCAGACATAATTGCGTTTTCTTTACTTGTCACATTTGATGGCGGCGATAAAAAAAAAAAAAAATATTATCATACGCAGTGACTGAGACCGAGGTAAAAATCCTACACGTTAATTGATCAGCGAGAGGAGGTGTGTGTGTGTGTGTGTGGATGAGAAATTCAAGGGAGGAGTGTGTGTGTGTGTTTAGAAGTGTTGTTTATTATGTGTGTCTGTTTCTATGTGTGTGTGTGTGTTTACATGGATGAGCAATTGAAGGGGGAGGAAGATCGCTTGTGGTCAGATTGGAGAGCTACTTATTCCTCCAAGCTGCTGTACGAAACAGATCCTCTATTATCAATATTGAGGTCGTATGTTTTCTGTCATCGTTTGGAGTCATCAGTAGCCCTCCAATTCTCCGACAAGATATTCTCTCCTGAACGATGAGATGTTTTTGTGGAGATACACAGATAGATAGACATATAGATAAATAGATAGACAAATAGAGAAGTGGACACATAGATAAATAGATAGATAGATAGATAGATAGAAAAACGGGTAAATGAATAAACAGATAGATAGACAGACAGACAGATAAAATGCTAGACAGATAGATAGACAGACAGACAGATAAAGTGCTAGACAGATGAGATAGACAGACATATAGATTAAATGCTAGACAGATAGATAGACAGACAGACAGACAGATAAAATGCTAGACAGATGAGATAGACAGACAGACAGACAGATAAAATGCTAGACAGATGAGATAGACAGACAGACAGATAAAATGCTAGACAGATGAGATAGACAGACAGACAGATAAAATGCTAGACAGATAGATAGACAGACAGACAGACAGACAGACAGATAAAGTGCTAGACAGATGAGATAGACAGACAGACAGATAAAATGCTAGACAGATGAGATAGACAGACAGACAGATTAAATGCTAGACAGATGGGATAGACAGACATATAGATTAAATGCTAGACAGACAGATAGATAGACAGACAGACAGACAGACAGATAAAATGCTAGACAGATAGATAGACAGACAGACAGACAGACAGATAAAATGCTAGACAGATGAGATAGCAGACCCAACAGACAGGACTGAAAATATATAAGTCGTTCCCCACCACCCCTCACCAACTGGGATAATTATGCTGACTCTCACAAGCAGCCTACAGGGATCCTAATCCTTTGCAGAAACCCAAATTGCCTTCACCATCCCGAGGGACACTGCGACGTCCTGCCATTTTTATTCTTGGAGCAGTGAATGTTTGTTTGTTTGTTTGCCTCTATGTCTGTCTGTATGTATGTTTGTATCCTTCTATCGCTGTCTGCCTGCTATTTCTGTTTGTCTGTTTCTATCTCTGTTTGTCTGTTTCTATCTCTGTCTGTATCCTTCTATCGCTGTCTGTCTGCTATTTCTGTTTGTCTGTTTCTATCTCTGTTTGTCTGCTTCTATCTCTGTTTGTCTGTTTCTATCTCTGTTTATAGGCATCTGCTTCTGTTTGTTTGTCTGCCCGTTCCTAATTTATTGTTTATGTATTCTAAGTACAGTCGCGGCACATAATCCTTGACCAGACTTCCCCTTACACCCTGATCAAGGACTATGTGCCGCGACTGTACCTCTATGAAATTTACCCAGCTACCTTTCTATCTCCCCTTTTCACTAAGTCTTGTTCGTGTGTATAGTCTTTACCTATTTAATTGCATATCATCATTATTACATTCATCATCATCATCAGCCATTGTATTTACATTTATAACCAATTTTTTTCATTAGCGATACATTGTCAACAGGGGCTTATTTTCAAACGGGTTATCACAGAAACATTATAACATTCTGTGTATGTGTAATAAAACAAATCCCGTGTAAAAAGTGATTCATGTTGCCGTCGTGCCATTTTCAATATAATATACTGTAGTAGTGGTACCGAGTTATCTTCCTCCATCCTGACATTTACTGATGAAACGTCCGAGTGAACGAGAGGGATTAGATGCAGTGAGCCAGTTAACAGAGAACGCCCAGTGGTTATTAACATACACTCGATTTCAGAAACGTTGAATAAAGACATAACATCAGTAACGCAACATATCATGGCATCACAGGAATATTGATACACTGTATGTATGTATGTTTATATTATTATTGAAGTTGCCTGTGATGGAATTGTTATATATTACTGTAGGGAACCCCGTCAAAATTATTCGATGTTTGGTACAGTGAGTTGTATTCATTATGCTTGCTGCCACTGGAGGTTCATCCAATCTTCTGTCTCGTGTCTGATTAGGAAGTTTCTTTCGCTCTCCCTTTGTGCATAGAGTTTATGTGATAAATTCGCCTTCACTGCCATGGAAAGTTATAATCACTAGGCTGGTGGTGGAATATATATGTACACATCACTTTTGAAAGGCTGTGGAGGGATCACAAAAAGGATACGTGCTTCATCGCTATGAACGAACAGTGAAACACAAAATTAAATGGTTATTCCTCCATCAAAAGAATTATCAAAAGTATCCATGTTGACAATGAACTAAAATTCTCATAATAAATTTTGAAAAATAAGATACTGTGCCCCCGAGATGGAGGCAGTACCTTCAATGAGAGGGAGGTTTGATGTTACTTTTAATTAAGCAACTCGTATATTCAGTGTATTCCTTGTGTTTACATTTTTAATCACCAAGTTAGTTTAAATAATCTCAGAATATAAGAAATTTTATTTACAAACCTGGCTTATCTCGCTTACATGTACAGTCGGCGGCAAAAGTCGTATCGCCTCACTCAGCACTCTTACAAGATAACATAAAGGTTAATCATCGAATAAACACATTCACCATAAAAAAAAAAAAACGATATCCAGAGGTTAATTAATATTCATCTCTGTATTTTCAGTTTACGAGCCCGTAAATCTTATATTTCCATACTTACTTCATCACTTGGCAGATGTGGCGACACGACATTTGCCGCCTACTGTACTATACACTATTCACTCACAATGTACTATACACTCTCACCAACAAAACCCCTGTCGCCTTGATAATTGAGATTCACAGTCTCTCGGCTTGACAGGCTATGCCATTGATAATTTGTGTATGTTTCCTGCTCCATAATGTATTGAAAATTTAAGGGCAATAAACTTTTACTTACTTACTTACTTACTTACTAAGCACCAACCAATCATAAAAACATTTCTCCCAATGTGTATTATGTTGTTCATGACTTGGTAGATGAAAGGCCAGCACTCTTGTTGGTGAGTGTACATACATTGTCTCTGGCAGAATGTGACCTGAATTAATCTCCTCTGCCATTCAATTAACTGAAATGCGCAATAATATAAGTTATCATCAGACAATCATCGTAACTGACAATATGCGTCCAACTACTTTATTTGATTGAGTGGACTGTGAGTGAGGCATGGGATACTTATATATAAATGATTGGAAAGCATATGAAATTCAGTGGTCTCTTCCAATTTGTGTTGATTACCACGATATTCCAAAGCCGTGTCAACATCACACATCCTTCTCTCACTCCCCTGTAAACAAACCTGACTGGTGCAAGATAACTGGTAACAAGTAGGAAGTCACTAGGAACACTGAATTGGTAGCTGTCATTCTGTCTCCACCTATAACTTCCCTTCCTTACACCTTATACTCATAACACCTTATTCCACTGAGGCTGACTCTTTCTCTCAGTCTCCCCTCCATAATTATCCGGAGTGTATAAAAAACTGCATAACTTTTTGAACTGCACCATTTATTCATTTAATGACACGTGTCGCATTTGCTCCTCCCTGGCCATTCCTCTGATAATGCAATTTCATAATTTGTTACACGTCCTCAGGAAAAGTGCAATGAACACGATTTTTTTCTGGTGAGGGCAAAGTATTCTCTATGAATATTTAGTCTGTGTCAGAAGTGAATATTATGCGTGTAAAGAAAGTGTTGATTTTTCTATTGGAACTCCTGTACGATTCTAACCTTTAAAGTAAAGTCTCTACACCGTCTCTGTCATTTGTGTCTGTAGCATTCAGAGCTTTTGATATATATCATGATTATCTAAAATAGTATAAGCCTTACCATACAATATTTACGCATGTAGGAATAATATATACCGATTCTTACCTAGAATGCTTGAGTGGTATCAGAAGAGACTTGTTGAGATGCCAGGAGAAGGAGGCAAAGGGGTCGAGGAGTTCCCTGTAGTCCACATAAACCTTGTAAATCCCCCGGTGATGGCCTTACTCTACCAGCCTCGGTAATGCAAGCCGCTACTTCCCACAGATACCGCCGCACCATCTCACACAAACTGACCACACTCTCACAGATATCCGTGTACAGTTCCGGTCAAAAGTCTCGATGCACAGACAGTACGGATCACTCGGACAGATATTTATATACTCCCAGATATTCAAGTACAGTTGCCGTCAAAAGATTCGATGCACTTAAGGATGACTCAGACAGATAATAACTTTACTCTTGAATTCATACGCTCTTAGGACAGTTTTTCATCGATAACTTAAGAACATATTTGCACACCATTAGTAACTACTGTTAAATTTATATACAGGGTTATTCAAAATTATACCGACAAAATTACAGGGTGAAGTCCTGACATGATATTAAACATATTTCTATATGTATTTTTCCCAAAAATAAAATGTTAGTTACAGACATGAAAGCCAAATCCATTACCGTGGGTGAACGATCGAACACCTTAAAATCAACCCCCCCCCCCACATCACCTCCTATTCTCTCCCGAGTAGCTGAGGGAAGTTATTACAAAGTATGAAGCAATGAACCCTTACCGATCACACTACATGAAACACGAAGCCTTGGGATCGATTCAAAGCTTACGTATCTGTTTTAATCCCGTGATCGATAGCTCACTGAACGAGTAGGGAATCTGTTTTGTCGTATAATTTGGAGGAGTCAGCGAGTTGCCCTCCACATCCACCCTTGAGGGGAGATTCTCTTGTTGGTAAGTACGTTGGTGCGCCGTGATTCCTCCAAAGTCTGCCAGGAAACGGGACCAGATGAGCAAATATAATGGTGGCCTGTTGCTAGGAATAGTTTGGAGGCATCGGAGACCTTCCAATTATTCACCAGCGAGATATTCTCCCCTTAACAGATGACCCCCTTTAATTAATGGAGACAAATTACACGAGACGTTTGTGGGTTACATGAACTTGCACTTAGACTTTGGACCCCATCAGTGCCTCCCTCCCACTGCACATTATGGAGGACATTTATATATTTTGAGCTAATTGGAGGGCTACTGCTTCCTCCAAACTATGGCAGGAAACAGATTACCTCATTGTTACTACTAGTAAAGGATCTGTTTCCTGGCATGGTTTGGAGGGACCAGTAGCCCTCGAATTTACTACAATAATATCATCTCGTGTTAATCAGTGGAATAAACTTCAATAATTGTGTAACTGATTAAGGACAAAGTACAAACTACATTATATAGCAAGATTTATTTATATATATATTTTTTCTATCTCTGTCTCTCCCCTCAGGTCAGTGCACCACGAAGAAGGTTATAACTGACATATATTAACAGGGAAGAAAAGATATTGAAAAAAATACACTCCCCTCTTCCAGCCAGCCTTGTTTAAACACCTTGAATAACAACCAACCAACCAACCAGGCTGAGGAGGCCAGGTCAGGTTAGGTTAGGTCAGGTCAGGTCAGGTCAAGTTGTTGTCCTCTACCTCGACATTCTCATTAAGCCAGGAAGGAAGTTGTTTAAAGCCTTTTCTGCAGGCTAACGAAACTTGGATCTTGTATTTCTCTTGTCACTCTCGATCTCTTTTCATTTTCCTGTCGCGTCCTGCCCCCCTTTTAATAAGTTATTTTTTCTCTGTCTCTTTTCTTGTTCTCCCTATCAGTATTTATTGATCTTCCTTTTTAAATCCCTAACCCTGACATTCTCTCTTATATATCATCTTTTCTTGTTGCCGGGATTTTTTTTTTTTTTTTTTCATGCTGTTGACTTTCCTGTTTTTTCTTCTTAATTTTTTCTATTCCATTGTTTAGTTTTTTATGGTATGAGTGTCTTCAAAGGATGTCAAATTTTATCATTAAGCTTCAATGTTCATTGAATAATAATAATAATCATAATAATAATAATGTACTACTTCTACAAACGTGAAACAAAGAATTAATCATATAGGGATCGTAGCTTTTCCTTACTCATCATTTCCAATTCTCTCTCTCTCTCTCTCTCTCTCTCTCTCTCTCTCTCTCTCTCTCTCTCTCTCTCATTATCTTTGCTTAAGTCTTGAAAGTGCTGGTTAAAGTGAAGAGCATGGAAAGTGCGAATTGTTTGAAGCCTTTTATGCTATCTGTAGAAACTTTGAACTCGTACTCTCTCTCTCTCTCTCTCTCTCTCTCTCTCTCTCTCTCTCTCTCTCTCTCTCTCTCTCTCCAAGTTTAATCTTAAGTCTTGAAGGTGCGAGGGTGTGGAGAAGAGAGGCAATCAGACTAAAAGTGAGACAAGAAAATGTGAGATGCAGTCAGACTCAGAGGGATGACCTGTCTGCCTCATGTCCCTGGCAGTGTTTGTTGTTGGTTTGTTGTTTGTTGGTTTGTTCATTCATTAGTTAGTTGGTTAGTGAGATATATATTGGTTGTTCTAAATTGTTTGTAAATCATATAACTCTTTCTTTACTGAGTTGGTGAGTTAGTTTGTTTGTTCATTAGTTAGTTGGTTAGTGAGATATATATTAATTGCTCTAAACTGTTTGTAAATCATGTAACTCTTTCTTTACTGAGTTGGTGAGTTAGTTTGTTTGTTCATTAGTTAGTTGGTTAGTGAGATATATATTAATTGCTCTAAACTGTTTGTAAATCATGTAACTCTTTCTTTACTGAGTTGGTGAGTTAGTTTGTTTGTTCATTAGTTAGTTGGTTAGTGAGATATATATTGGTTGTTCTAAATTGTTTGTAAATCATATAACTCTTTCTTTACTGAGTTGGTGAGTTAGTTTGTTTGTTCATTAGTTAGTTGGTTAGTGAGATATATATTGGTTGTTCTAAATTGTTTGTAAATCATATAACTCTTTCTTTACTGAGTTGGTGAGTTAGTTTGTTTGTTCATTAGTTAGTTGGTTAGTGAGATATATATTGGTTGTTCTAAATTGTTTGTAAATCATATAACTCTTTCTTTACTGAGTTGGTGAGTTGGCTAGTTAGTTTGTTTGTTCATTAGTTAGTTGGTTAGTGTGATATATAATTATTAATTGTTCTAAATTGTTTGTAAATCATGTAACTCTTTCTTTACTGAGTTGGTTAGTTGTTTAGTTAGATCATTGGTTAGTTGGTTAGTAATATATATTGTCAGTTCTTAAAGTAGGTAGTTAGAAAATCATGCAACTAGTTCTGAAGTTAGATGGTTATCGAAAAAGTTATATAGTTCTTTGGAAATATATTGGCTATTCAATAACTTTGATATTTAGTTTGACAGATTTATAGATAACGGGCAAGTGATATTATTTTCTTATGCAGTTAAGTATTAGTTTTATTAGTTAGATATCAAATTCCTCACCCATACTGTATAAACGACTTGAGTATTTCCACTTATTATTAATCTGATTAGGCATTCGAGAAGATGAGCAACTTGTGTATTATGAGAGGAGAATCTCATATTGACGAATAGGATGGCTACTGAGTCCTCCAAACTATGTCGGGAAACAGACGACTTCATTTTAGGGTATCAGGATCATATCATAGTTTGGAGGAATCAGTAACCCTCCAATTTACTGTCATGGGAATACTTCCTTAATCTGATTAAAGTGGGTGACTTGAAGGACCTGTGAATCCTCTACATTATGCTTCAAAACAGATCCCTTACTGGCACACCGATATATCAGGTTGTTTCGTGGAATGGTGTGGAGGAATCTGTAACACTTCGACCTCGAACGATCAAGGCATTTCTCTGCTAAACTTAAATTTACATCTACAATGTGTTGCCACATCAGGCTGTGTCTGTGTCTGTGTCTGTGCAAAGCAAATTACAAATCGAGAGAGCTACGAATTCTGCTCTTATTATATAATTTTATGTTCATAGAATTAATTTCACAACACGCTAACCTGATTGCCGTAGCATAACGCACATTCCAAATTATACATATAGCGTTAATTAACGTATGGGATGTGGAAAATGGAGTGAATTGCATGGCACCTGTTTATTAACGTTCCATCAGCATCCCATTAGTTAAAAAGTTGAGCTTGCATAGGTAGCCTGTCATGTAGCCATGTATTCCACAACTAACCAAGCATAAAACAACCTTATAATATATATATATATATATATATATATATATATATATATATATATATATATATATATATATATATATATATATATATATATATATATATATATATATATATATATATATATATATATTGGAGAGTTATTTATTCCCCCAGACTGCGCCAGGAAACAGATGGCAACACTGTTACTAATAGGGAATATATTTCGTGGCATAAACTTGGAGGAATTAATAATCTTCCAATCTGGTCACAAGTGCTTCTTCCCTTAACAGCTCCACAGGCAAGAGTATATTATGGTGAAGCAGACGTTGTGAATGCGACAATTTCACCACCACTTGATGGATCTTAAAATATATACTCTATTTGATTAGACGAGAGAAGCGACATGATATTTAGGCCGTGTATGTACAGTACAGTACTATGCTTACAGGTCATCAGTTCCTGTTCTAATAATACTGTTAAATGGTTAAAACACAACATGGACCTCAAAACATATACATATTTCTCAGAAGCCCAGCACTAAGTATGTGTTGTTGCCGTGACGGACGATCTTGCCTGCCACCACTTCTTGATATTGTAAAGGGAAACGCTCGGGCCTCTCCATAAAATGCCTTGACACCAACATGACATTCACCTCGCCGGTCAGACACTAGAGAGTTGCACATACCCGACAGGACCCGTCTTGTTAGCTGGCAAGCAAAAAAATAAGGATTTTGTTGTTAATACTGAGTGTGACAAATGACAGAGTATAGTATGAAGGGTAAAGGTGTCCTGGTGTGCTAATTAAGGACCCAAGGACCCTGTGTCGTGTATGAGACTTGGAGGCTTCTGATTCCTCCTGACTATGCCACGAATTAAGTTTCTTCCATATAGGTGGTGTTTCGTGGCAATATTTGAAGGACTCACTGACCTCCAATTTTCTGGCTGCATCACAGGGTCCCTTAAGCTATTCTTTTTTAGGTGTATCTCCAGTTGGTTGGTTGGTTGGTTGGTCTGGGTGTTACGTTCGATTTACTCACTCCTCGGTGAACTGATACGATGGGGAGTCAAACAGTGAGGATTTATTGTTTGACCAGGTGGCGCAAACTGAACCGGGGATCTTTGATTTGTGAGTTCATTTCAATAACCACTGTCAAACCTGAATTTCTGTCGACCTTCACCAACATCAGTCACCATAAAGCACCAACAAATTTTTACTCATGCACTGAATTGTATTGAGCGTAAAGGGTTTAGATGTGTCGGGTGCCACACGTAGGCTACAGTATGATATTGTTGTAGTAACCTCGTCGGGGGTCGTGTGTATTCTGGATGTGGTTGGTAAGCGTCACAAAAATTCCTTCGTCCTTTTGTGTCATAATTTTTGGACATAAAATTTTTGCATAATTTGTTGATTGACTGTATTATATTCTTCATCAAAAACCCTTAAGAGTTAGGGAGCCTGTGATGGTGTATGAGAACTGGAGGCTTCTGATTCCTCCTGACTATACCACGAAACACGCTCCTTCCATATAGGTGATGTTTCGTGGCAATATTTGAAGGGCTCATTGAACTCAAATTTTCTGACTACATCACAGGGTCCCTTAATTAAGTTATACGAACCCATATCCTGCTTACGATGGAAGATTCAGACGAGACAACATTCTTCTTGCGAAAGGGAGTAGCCAATAAAATATCCACAAGCTGTTTACAAGAAAATATGAATTCTCCCTCGCCACACACATTTCCAGGGCAACACAGAGACGCACATTAGTAACACGTTAAAGTCTTTGCTCAGATACAACCACAATCCTCTTGAGACAAATGGCATACATCTCTGGTTCTGGGTCATGTTTACGACAGTTCTCAGTAACCTCTTCATCGGGACTCTAGCCTGGTGCAGTGTTATCGGTTGGTATTTCTGTTATCAAGCCCCCTTACCTACGTCGGATTCATTTTGACAATACAGTACATTACAGTGTACAATCGGCGGCAGAAGTCCTGTCGCCTCATCTGCTTCACCAAGACACGCAGTGTTCATGGACTCGAGAAATACGCACTTTTTCTACACCTAATAATCTCGAGTCTATGAACATTGCCTGCCTCGGTGAAGCAAGTGAGGCGACAGGACTTTTGCAGCCGACTGTACAAGGGGACTGCTAAATTTAACATAGTAAAGGAAGACTGGTATTGATTGACACATTCGAGGGTAAGCAATATCAAGCTATCATGTAGTGTTTCGTAAAGAGCTGATTGTCATACTCTCAGGAATAAAAATATTATATTGATACAAAAACATGGGCAAATACGGGATAGGTTCTTACTATTCAAGAGACAATGAGTAGAGTAAATACACTTATATAAAAATCAAAGAAGGAAAAAAGAGTGGGTACTCAGGCTCGACACTATCTCATCATACTAGATGGTAAACGACACTGTCTCGTCAGACCGGATGGTAAACAGAGCTCTCAGTGATACTCGGGTATAGAAATAAACACAAGAGCTGACTGGAGGGGAAGTCACGCAAGCACCATCCCACCCGCCTCATCGCTATAAGTCACACCAACCTGTCATTATGTCCGAGCTTCTTCTGCCTCTCTAGTAATCTCAGTCAGTGGTCCGTATACTCACAAACTACTCGCTTTGAGACAGACTGGAGCGCTGCTAGGGGGTCCGCTATTACGTAATCTACCCTCGTGTGATGTGATGGAACATTAATTTTATCTGCTGTGCTCTGAGCAGTTACACTGTACTGTAACCAGTCAGCATAATCAAGCTCACAATAATTTGCTAGAATCAGATATATTATATCCATATCTTTACCAACAGCTTTTACTCTAACTTAGTTAAACATAACAGGTATAAAACTCAACCTAATTTAGCATAGATTGAACTAAAGAACCTAACCTTTATTGACACAAGTAGTATTGTATGTGGAGTCATCGGAAATAACATCACTATCATCGAACCACAATTTCTCTTACATTAAGCTACATTCGGCAAAAATCACGCCCAGACCATGACTTCTAAGAGGGTAACGAAATTCAGCCTCCTCGCCTTTAGAAAGAGGTTTGAGGAGAGGCAGAGCGTGGCTATTTTCACGCAACTTTTCGACCCCTCCTCCCCCCTCCTTCCTCATTAGAACGGTATCGGCTACGGCAGAGCTAAAGGGTCGACTTACAAAGAGGCTGGTGAAGACTTTCAACTTTCAACTCCTTACTACTACTTCTCTCTCTCTCTCTCTCTCTCTCTCTCTCTCTCTCTCTCTCTCTCTCTCTCTCTCTCTCTCTCTCTCTCTCTCTCTCTCTCTCTCTCTCTCTCTCTGTGTATGTGTGTGTGTGTGTGTGTGTGTGTGTGTGTAGATGGCAATGTTGAACGTTTGACGAACATTGACGAACTAGACCATGTGATAATTCCTATGGCTAAAGATGGCTAAAAAATCTCAATTATCAATCTATATAGCCCTATCACTTACGTACTGAATTAACAGTTATATCAGGAGATAAAACTCAATCTGTGTTACAAACCACATCTCCCTCTAAAATTCTTTTTGGCAAAATCTGGTTAAAACATGCAATTATTTCTCTTCAATAGGCTAATTGGGAAAGGCTGTACACGTGATATACACAAATGAATCGAGTTATGGTGTTCTGTTGGGGAATATGAATAGCTCTTTCTGTTTCATATAACTACTAGTAATAGCAGTAAGGAGTGACAACACTTGCGGTATCATGAGAAACTTACGTCAACTGGACCAAAAACCTCGATTCTTTTTACGTCAAGAGAGTATAAAAGAGTTATAATAGGATTGGTAGTTTAGGCCCTGGGAGAAGGCTTTAACCACAAAGTCCTAGGGGAAGCTAAAGTACACGTGCTTCACAACACTTTTAGGTAAAACGATTGGATCACAAGTACGTCTAAGTTTCGTAGTCTGAAACTTTAAGATTTCTCAAACAGGAATGAGGAAAACATTACCAGATCCTCGGCTGTGCTATAGGCCTAACATGGACAGGAATGAAATAAAAAACACGGGTGTAGAGAACAGACGAAAATCCAATTATATGGCCTCTACAATAAACAGAACAAAAAATGTAATGGAGACGGGAAGTTATGATAAGCATAAATAAAGCTGATGTTATGAATTACTGTGCATAGTTTAAAGGAATCGGTCACCTCTAACACTCTGATGGGGTGAGTCTGTCAGAAGGTAATATTCTTTTATGGAAGCCAAAGGGAGGGTTTCCCTTCCTCAAAAACACTGCGAAGACAGACCAGTTAAAGAAAGTTTTATATATATATATATATATATATATATATATATATATATATATATATATATATATATATATATATATATATATATATATATATATATATATATATATATATATATATATATATATATATATATATATATATATTTTTTTTTTTTTTTTTTTTTTTTTTTTTGTACAGACAACATTTTGCAAATTATCTCTTCCAGAGCCAAAGGAAACAGCACTGAAGTGGATATTGATATTCACAATCTCATGAATGTAGAACTGTAAAGAAAACCCACATAACTTCTAAGCAGGTGTATTATTACTCTAGATGGAAGGTACAAAGTTTCGCCCTGACATGGACCCTCTTCAGGTAATGTGGATTTTTCTTCACCATAGCACTGAGGTATTCGAATTACGGAAACCATTTGGCATCGACCCTCATGCCTGTCTGATTGTGACACGGGGATGATGAGGTTCCTTCATGACCCCCTCGCGTGGTGATGGCGGGTGCATGGGAGTGAGTGTCTCTGGAGAGTTCATGAGGGAGAGTCACGTCAGGAGGGGGTCGCGTCACACTCCTTCCATGCTCTTACAACCTCTCACTTTACACACGCCACTACCCTATGCAGCCCTCATTGAAAACGGTTTACGATTATTGCAGGTAGATGCATTTCCCAGCCTCTTATGCTTCTCGTTTAATTTGTGTTATTGTGTACTTGGGTATATTACATTGTAATTTAATATATTTATAAATGAACTCGTATGTAAAGGTATCAGAGAAAGAAAGAATAACGAAAGTGACTCCAAATAAAGCAACATTATTAATTTTATTGGTCAGACATGTTGCCGTTTATATTTTGTCATCTTCAGTGGTACCGTAGCTATAACATGAGAGGGAACATTAATCTTAATACCAGGGATCCGCTGAAGTGCTTTCATTTCAGTTGCAGGTCCGGATGCAATGAAAGACAAAAGACGTGTTGTCGTTCTATCCAATAATGCCTTACAAAAAACGAGTCACACTGAAACCCAGGCCACAACTGCAAACCGAGGTCAAATATTACGTTTTTTACTTTTTAATTATACTGATTTTCAGGACACGGATTTTGTATTTCACTGTGTAAATATAAGTGAACGTAATGGTATAGGATCCATGTAACTCAATCTTTTTAAGTGACCAGTGTTGCTTTAGGTTCCTGAATGACTGTAGGCCCTAGGAAACCAAGCCTCTTATTCATACTATATAGCATCGTGTAAAAATAACTTCACCGTCTAAAAATTTAAAAATTTTCGATGCTTCTTCCGAAACCAGACCCTTTCCTTGTGTGTGTGTGTGTGTGTGTGTGTGTGTGTGTGTGTGTGTGTGTGTGTGTGTGTGTGTGTGTGTGTGTGTGTGTGTGTGTGTGTGTGTGTGTGTGTGTGTGTGTGTGTGCACGCCCTGCTTTCGAAAACTAAATACTTACAGAGAGTATTGGCCAACTTTTTGCCATGACTGTACAACTTCTCTCCTGACTCAGCCCACGCGAGAAACACAACTTTGCCTCCCACCAATTTCGAGAGTTATGGTGCAGAAATTTTTACCATTTAAGTAGAGTTGAGACCGCTCGCATAAATAAAATTAACACTCAGGGTAGTCATTCAGGATGCGGATATCTGAATTTTTTCCCAGTGGCTACAGATTTTTCTCTAAACTTTGCCAGAAAACAGAATCACTCTTATGAGAGATTAGGGGTTGTGTTTTATTGAAGAGTTTGGAGGGCCAAGTAGGTTCTAATTGGCCACAAGGATGTGCTTATCCTACTGAACGAACTGATAGCATATTAGATCTATAAAAGTTTTGCTACGTTTACACTCCTTCCTCTCAGTCACATCGTTAAGACAGACAGAGCTCAGACATGACTCAGAAAACAAAGCAAAAATAATTCCTTTAATTAAATGTAACCCACAATATTATACGAACAAAACAGACAAACAGAAAAACAAACAGAAAGACAGGCGTGGCTCAAACAGCAACACCAACAACCCAACCACCACACTAACCACACCAAACTTTGCCCCACACCAGTAATTCCTCGTGCGTGCATCACCTCGCTTGAAAACTCGCCTAACTTGCCGCTAAGGAGTGACGTGACCCGCCCGCCAGAGGCACCACCGTCGCTCTTTGTTTATTTATGTTAGGGGGGGACCTGTTACTGTACTTGTTTGCTTTTAATTCTGATGGTGTTTTTATAATATGATATGCCCAGTGCGTTGGGAAATAAAATACATTGCTCTTTAATTGGTTCTGTGCAAGTGTGTTTGTGTGCATTTTTGTTGCTGTTGTTTCAGAGTCTGTGTAGATATGTATGTGTGTGTATTGTTTTTTTATTTCTGTATTATTGTCCATATTTATTGTGTTTGTATAATGTGCATGTGCTGTAAATTTCCGTGTCTATGTGTACCTTTATGAAAAATCCAATGTTCGTATAAATCAAAAGTCCTCTCATAGATGAATAAAAGTGAAGCATCTGAGTGAATCATTTGAACTCATATTGCCGAGACCAGTAGCTGTAGTTTCGCATATTTTTTCAGAGCCGTTCTATTCCAAGGTGTTGTAGGACTGTTGGGCGTGACTGTACTTACATACAACTTGATATTGGTCAGCCACGTGAAGAATAAATATCAACAAACTTAGAGATGATCACTAGGTTACCTGTGACACATTTACCTAATAACTCAAGGATGCTACTTCTAATAAATGGGGTCAGATGTTGTAGTCGAAGAGAATTCAATATGATGACTCCTGTAGAACGGTAGCTACATATGCCAATTAAACTGAAGTTGCTTGCATCCTGGAGGAGTCAGTTGATATCAATTTGCCGAGAGCATCAAGTCTCATTAATCTTCCCACCACCTGCACTCACTCGGCCTGGAAGCGATACACACTACATTTACGTGTCCTTAGTCTCTCCCGAGTAATTACCTCTAAATAGGCAATAAAGGACCCAGGCGCTAATTAACCTCCACCGCTCTGGCAACATTACCCACCACAGAAAATGCAAACTCAAAGGCAGACAGACAACTTGCATCGTTCGTAGAGTTAGAAATGAACGCAATGAATGGATGGTGAAGTGTCTGTGCAAACATTCACGATCTCTATATAAGGTTTCACTACATCATTCCTGTCAAGTCCTGGCTGGTGAAAAGTCTGTGCAAACATTCACGATCTATAATATAAAGTTTCACTACACCATTCCTGTCAAGTCCTGGTCGATGGATAATTGTACAGGATAAGTTGGGATAAAACACCAGAGCACAAAGGAGGAGTAAGTCAGGGCACTACTAAGTTTCTCCCTCCTGTATGAAGAGAGTAGGCTAACTTTCAAGCTTCCCACACTAAAGTTCTATATATGGACTTTATATCCCCTGGGTGAGGCGTATTTTATCGCTCACATTAATCTTTCCCTTTGTTCTCAAGGCCTACTTTTCTTGCCAAGGCGATGTAAAGATTAGATACTATACAGTCACCTTTATAATCAGGCCGTTTCTTTCTCATTGTGTGTTTTTGGTGTCGGTAGATGTGTTAGTTATTATTATTATTATTATTATTATTATATATATATATATATATATATATATATATTTTTTTTTTTTTTTTTTTTTTTTTTAACAGTGATTGCTTTCCTGACTAGTTGAAATATTTAACAGCCCGAAGTAGACTATAGGGTATACCACTTCCTATACTGCCATCCTAATCTCACAACATGTTCTCTGTCGGCTGCCAGTATACACCACACCCACCCACCTCTGCTAACTTTCTAATCTTGTCACTCCATCGGTGTCTCTGTCTAGTTTACCTTGGCTTCTCCTTCCATCTCTGAGTTGCTGGCTAGAGATGGAAGCCCAGACTATACACGGGTTTAATTTGTACTTACAGGTTGTTTTATAACCCCGGATTCTTATGAGGGGTCTCGGGCAATTTATAACCCAGGCTTAAATTGGATTAGGCTAATTTATCTCTCGGGGTTAAATTGGATTACACAGTTCTATACCCTGGGTTTATTTTGGCTTGTTTGCAACTATACCCATCTAAGTCAGATTATTATTGGACTACTGTAAAGAATCATCATAATTCTTGCATTAGTAAATTTTAGTGTACATGCTGTTAGTAGAACTGAAAATACTAACCATCCTCACAATGCGAAAAGGAGAAAGGATATATATATTTTTTTGACAGCTCTCCACCGAGTCTGGATTTTCGTGCAATTTTTATTCGCATCTGAGAAATGGACAACTTGCTGGGCTTCATGCAGTTTCACTCTAAATTAAAATATTTTTCCCTTAACATACGGCTTGCGGCTTGCTTGCATGATAATAATTAGATTAACTTAGGCAGTCCGTGGTGTTGATAGCTTCGTAAACCCAAAAGGTCTACGACATTACCAACCATTTTCACCCTCATTCTTACCAATTAAAAGTAAATTTGATATATTTTTTAATTGATTTTTTACCTGGATCTACAAGACTTTTAACCACTTTGGTTTCACAATGCCTAATCCTTCTGTGAAGTTTGATCAAAATCCGGTAGTCAGGTTTGGAGTTATCTTATTCAACAACAAGCAGACAAATAAACCAGTATGAGTGAACCAACCTTCCGCGAATTTTGCTAAGGTAATAAGGACGAATAACCCAGCCATTACCCCCTGTAGGCTATATATATTATATTGGTGTGTGCGAGGCTGACACAACTACCAGGAACCGAAACGCATTGGGTGGGAAGATATTGTTGACATTAAGGGGGTAGGTACACATAGCACATTGTTTTGGATGGTAGGCCTAAATCTGGAGCAAATGATTCCTCCAAACTATTCCAGGCAACAGGATACCATTATTTTTCTTCAACTAGGTCTGTTTCCTGGCATACTTTGGAGAAATAAAGTCGCTCCAATCTATGAAAAGTATACCATCCCTTTAATAAAACACACTACTACTTCACACTATATATTACTCGTCCTCCTATGAGTGTAAGTAATGCATTTTACTTCCGAACTCGATACATTTTGGAATATTGCGGTGCTTGTGGAGTTGGGAATAGCAATAATGATGATGGATGAGGCTCTTAAGAATATGAGAATATCTGAGTAGTGGTGTGTACTGCATTCGAGATTTATCATCACCACAAGCGAATATTGGGGTGCGAACTCTGAAATATATAACAGCATATCCAAGTTTGCATTTCTGGGCTCCCAATGTGTAACCTAGATCTGTGAACCTTGCTTGATAACTCACTGAACCATAATTATCTAAACCATGCAGGTCCCTCAATTCCTCATTTCTCTAACTATGAAATTACCTCCTTTGAATATCTTTGTTAATATATGCCGTACCGTACATCTAACTCTTATTATGATAATGAAATTCCTCTCTTTATCGCCTGTCAACTAATATATATAAATACACCTAAATTTGAATATAATAGAAGTATATCTTGTTCGTTTGCTTAGGTCTGCATTGCTTACAAAAATTCACCAATCACTAACACATCTTTCGCTCTGACGTATATACTTTCATACATGACGCACACCGGCAGGAAGGCTAAAAAATGATCAAGGTTTGCTTCATAGGAATGATTTGTTTTCCTCGCGAGAAATCCGCTCGGCTTAATATTAATACTAGTAACAAAATATAATAATATCAACTACTACTACTACTACTACTACTACTACTACTACTCCTTCTCCTCCTCCTCCTCCTCCTCCTCCTCCTCCTCCTACTACTACTACTACTACTACTACTACTACTACTACTACTACTACTACTACTACTACTACTGCATAGAAATGACATCAAGTGTAAAAGAATAAACTTATAAACCATTTGGCAGATAAATACATTTTTTATGTAAAAGAATAAAGATTTAATATATACAAGTACAATATAAAAAATATATAACACGGTGAAAGTAAAAGGTAGAGCGAGCACCACCTCCCTCGTCTCAGAACATGTATAAATGATGAAAGATGAGCCTCAGTAAGTAAATAAGTAAGTAAGCTCTTGTCCCTACATACTTAACCTACCCCCACCCCTTCCCCTGTACTCTCTCTCTCTCTCTCTCTCTCTCTCTCTCTCTCTCTCTCTCTCTCTCTCTCTCTCTCTCTCTCATTGCGTCCTGAGAGTAATGTCAGTGAAAGGTATTGGA
>JAWQEG010003319.1:170000-174045 GCA_033782935.1 Petrolisthes cinctipes | reverse complement strand
TTTCACCTTCATACAGGCATAATAATTAACCTTCTGTCCATTCCTTCCTACCATCGCTTCTTCCATCTATAATTATTCATTTCTTTACATAACCTAACCTGGCGAAAATGTATCGATTCTTTAATTTATTCAATTTTTTGGCTTTATCGGTTATGGGGGAGACTCTTTTGGGGGGTAAATTGGAGGCTACTGATTACTCCTACGTATGTCAGGACACAGACGACCTTAAGGTGGTTAATTCTTTTTTGTTACATTGGAGTGCCTTGATTCCTCTAAAGTATGCAAGGAAACAGGACAAGAAGAGCAGAAATAATGGTGTTCTGATGCTTGGAATAGTTTGGAGGATTCAGTTGCTCCAGATTCACCAACACAAAACTTCCCCCTTAAGAACCCTCACAACAAACACAAATAAATGATAAACAGATACAACAAACTATATTTATCTCGTTATCTCTTTCTCCTATGTATCGGATATATGGTAATAACACATAGAAAGTAATAAGTGCATTATTCCCCACAACAAAAACAAATAAACGAATAAATGAATAAACAGATACAACAAAAACAAATAAAACAATAAATGAATAAACAGATACAAAAAACATACTATATTTATCTCGTCATCTCTCTTCCCCTCTACCACCACTTCCCTATGATAACAACACATAGAAAGTAATAGGTGCATTTTCTCCACAACAAAAACAAATAAACGAATAAACAGATACAAAAAACAAACTATATTTATCTCGTTATCTCTTTCCCTCTACCACCACCACCACCACCACCACCACTGGCTCCGTCCACCTACGCAGACCACAGCAGTCTTAATTAACATTTTACACCTCTCCTCTGTACAGTATATAGGTGACTGAACTCTGGGTGGCTGTATGTTGTGTGTGTGTATGTATGTGTGTGTGTGTGGGGGGGGGGGGGGTTAAGATATATGTGTGGGTGTGGGTGGGGGGGGGGGTTAAATATATATATATATGTATGTGTGTGTGTGTGTGTGTGTGGTGTGTGTGTGTGTGTGTGTGTGGTGTGTGGTGGGTGGGAGGGGGGGGTAAATGTGTGCATGTGTGCTTAAGTGTGTCCAAGTGTGTGGTTTTTTTTTCTGTTTTTATATATAACTGGAGTGTTAGTAGTGGCACACAGGTGTAGTCTGCACATATGACTCACACTGGCTTAACTAAGGCGAAGGTATGGCAGGGCAGGGTAGAGAATGGTAGGGAAGGGTAGAGAATGGTAGGGAAGGGAAGGGAAGGGCAGATCAGGGCAGGGCAGGGCAGGGAAGGGCAGGGCAGGGCAGGGAAGGGAAGGGTAGGATAGGGCAGGGCAGGGCATGTGGGTATCTAATCTAACCTTAATTGCTGCAGCGAGTCTTGTATCGTGCCGAAACTTTCATTACATCTGTGTGTGTGTGTGTGTGTGTGTGTGTGTGTGTGTGTGTGTGTGTGTGTGTGTGTATTCGCCCTCAATAAACAACATGAGAAGAGTAAGAGTGTGTGTGTATGTGTGTGTGTGTGTGAGGAGGAAGACACCACCACAAGAACAACCAACCAACATTTCTACAATCAATCATTACTAAACAAACCACACAGTCCTACACTATAATTCTAGCAAATTATGATGATGAAGGCCTATACTGATTACTCCAAACTAAACCACAAAACATAAGTATATCCCACCCACCTCTACATCTACTGCTGAAAACTGGGGTACTATTCTGTTTCCTGGCAAAGTTTGGAGGAATTTGTACCTTTTCCTTATTTTGCCCACAACAGGCTGCCAAATAATATCATCCAATGACTCAGTATGGAGAGAGAGAGAGAGAGAGAGAGAGAGAGAGAGAGAGAGAGAGAGAGAGAGAGAGAGAGAGATATTCATATGGGGGTCTGGATTATATCTTATGTGGAGTGGAGAAGGGGGAGTGGTATGTACCGGACACACACACACACACACACACACACACACACACACACACACACTTGATGACATCTTGAAATGAAGTGGAGCGAATCTCTCTCTCTCTCTCTCTCTCTCTCTCTCTCTCTCTCTCTCTCTCTCTCTCTCTCTCTCTCTCTCTCTCTCTCTCTCTCCACATACACACAGGTGAAGCAAAGTAATTACCTTCACTGTCCAAACATGTGTGTGTGTGTAGATTTTTGCCTGACCTTGTTTTTACATTCTTACCTCACGTGTTGCTTTCATTCCTCTCTCTCTCTCTCTCTCTCTCTCTCTCTCTCTCTCTCTCTCTCTCTCTACGTTATATAACTGCCCTCACTTTCCACCCTCCACTTTCCATCTCCCTCTTTTTCCTCTCTCCCTTGCCTCCCTCCCTCACTCTGTCACCACAATCTGCTTCATGTTACACTTCTCAGATTACTCGTGTCTACTCGTGTGTCTGTATGTATGTACAGTATGTATGTCTGTATATGCGCATCTAAAGTGTTTGTTTGTGCATGCCTGATATCATTGACGCACACGTATAGCCTATAGTGCCACATACACACAAACACACACAAGCAAAAGTGAATACAATACCCAGTGGGGCAGTCGTTGCTACATTAATTTTAAGTGGTCTCAGTAAATTGAATAACTGGGTAAATAGGTGGTCATTTAAGCAGGGTGAATTTTAGGTGTTTATTTCTGTTGGTGAGTAAGTGTGTGTGTGTGTGTGTGTGTGTGTGTGTGTGTGTGTGTGTGTGTGTGTGTGTGTGTGTGTGTGTGTGTGTGTGTGTGTGTGTGTGTGTGTGTGTGTGTGCTAGGCTCAGGGTGGAAGGGAGGGGAAATGTCGAAGGAAGGGGGAAAGGGTAAGTTGGGAGGCGAGATGAAACTAGGTGGAAGGAAGAAAATAAAGGAAGGTAAAAATGGATGGATAGGAGGAAGGAAGGATGAATAGATAGATGGATAAATGGAAAGATAGGTGGGAGGAAGGATGGATAGATAAATGGATGGATAGGTGGAAGGAAGGATGGATAGATAAATGGATAGATAGGTGGGAGGAAGGATGGATAGATAAATGGATAGATAGGTAGAAGGAAGGATAGATAGATAGATAGATGGATAAATGGATAGATAGGTGGAAGGAAGGATGGATAATTGATTGGAATGGATGTAAGGAAACAATGAAAATAAAGGATGGAAGGACGAATGGACAAATGGATGAAAGGAAATACTTGCATCCACCTCCTTCATCTTACACTCAATCCTTCAACGACGACCACCATATATTTTCCCATGAGGCATTTGTTACTCATTACCATACAAACTAAGACAGTGATAAAAGGCCTTAAAAAAAAATGATGCGAAACTCAGGAGCAATAACTCATACGATTCACTCACAAGGTTCACTTTCATTCACGTAATACAAGACTACTGATTCTGACAGTAGTTTAATAACACTATTATAATCACCACCATTCATACACATACACATCGATGCAACTTTCACGTTAACATATATATCTGTATTGTAGACCCTCAAGTTATTTTTGTTTTGTTTTATATATACGCTTATCATATCCTATTATTTCATACGTATTATAGTTGTGAGACAGAAAAGTAACTGTGTTTATATTTTTTCTATAAGATTGGGTCGTTGTAGGTTGGAGCACTATTTATGGGTGCTAGAGACTTTTCAGCGAGCCCCTTTCACGTCCCCATCGTTTAGCAGTCCACCGACACATCAAAATTACATACATATATACTTGCTTGGTCTTCAGTGATTGTGTTGCAGGAGTGATGCATGTAACTCGTGTGTGTTTCTTGCGACACGAAATATAAATATTCCTGGTTTTTCCAACTCCTCATGCATGCAAGTTTCAAAATCTCTGCATCACTACACACTTAAACACATTGGCTAAAACGTATACACAGAGATATTATATAAACAGGATAAACAGAAGTACGGTACCGGCAAGCCAATAAATTTCGTCCTTGATTGTATACACACACACACACACACAATAGCGAACCACAACTATACCGTGAACACCGTGTCAAACATCCAATGCTACGCAGAACACGGTGTAAGGCGAGACTTTTA
>JAWQEG010003319.1:0-165000 GCA_033782935.1 Petrolisthes cinctipes | reverse complement strand
TAAGGCACTCCAATGTATCAAAAGTATAGGCTACACTCCCCTTAATAAGGTAAATTAAACCTCCCGGTACCTTTCGTAGGGTTCTGTCTAGCCGAATGTAGTTTAAGCACACACACACACACACACACTCACACACATACATATTCCTAACCTCCAACACACACACACACACACACATATTCCCAACCTCCAACACACACACATACATATTCCCAACCTCCAACACACACACACATACATATTCCCAACTACACACACACACACACACACACACACACACACACACACACACACACACACATACACTGTATCCGCGTACATGGTGATATAATAGAATAACCTGCAAGTTTTGATTTTCCTCCTGCCTTTTTGTTTCTCATTTTCGACAATAACAATTATAACCCCAGAAAAATTACTGTAGACTGTTGCGATCAAAGTCCTCCCATCTGAATTCAACTGTATAAGAATAACATAGCTTCATTTTCAGGACGACTTGGTAATCAGAGCAAATTTTGTGTTGGTAAATCTGGAGCAACTGATTCCTCCAAACTATTCCAAACAACAGAATACCATTATATTTGTTCATCTAGCCTAGTCCTGTTTCCTGGCCTACTTTGGAGGAATCAAGGCACTCCAATGTAACAAAAGTGAATTACCCCCTTAAGGTGATTATAATTTTTGTTCCTGACTGTTCTGGGAGTCAACGCCCTCGCCAGTGAACACATTAAGGTAATAGTGTATTCATATCTCCCCACTCTCCCTTCTTCCTCCTTCCTCAGGAAATTCAGGAAATATTTTCACGTTATTAATACCCGCACCGACAGATAAGACACGGCTCCTTTGGTTGATAGCCTACTTCACATGATATTATTTCAGGATAATGTAGAATGTACCCCATTACTGGATTACTGTAATGTTGACACTGTTGACATACGCCCTAAATAACCCTCAAGGTGTTGGCCACGTGTGAATCTCCTCCATAGTCCTTTGTCCTGGGTCTGTTCATACCAAGGAGGTTGTACAGTTGTAGAATGGAGTTTCTTTACTCCCATGGGGTCCCTCTATACCCTAGCTAGCACACACCTTTATTCAATCCTTATGTTACATTAGAATTAATATTTCTTGGCAACTCATCTACCAATCATTTTCGTCGTTAAATATCTTACTCTCATTTATTCATGTCTCTTCCATTACTACAGTAAACCAAGGTGTGTGCCTATAGACGGTAAATAAATGCACAATAACATCTCCATTGGAATAAGTTCGTTGGTGAGTTGGACTGTTCAAAGCTTCAACCTAAAGCTGTATACTTATTAGTACTCGTGACTGTACACTCTGATATCATATTCTCTAGAGCACCCGAGTCGAAGCCCGAGATCTGAAGCATGCGGTTTCTGACTGACAGCCCACCCAAACCATCACGAGGCTACCTACATCTCGAACCAATGGAGGCTTTGGGTGGGCTGTCGTCCAGAAACAGCTTGCTTCAGATCTCGGGTTTCGACTCAAGTGGGCTAGAGACTATGGTATCCGAGTGTACAGTACTATACGAAAACCAGGGTACAAGAATGAAAGAAGCCAAGGTATAAGAATAAAAATAAGGGTGAATGAAATAACAGCCATGCAGAATGTAAGAATGAAAATCAGGGGATAAGAGTGAAAGCCAGGGTACAAGAATGACATCCAGGGTGTAAGAATGAAAGTCAGGGTGTAAGAATGAAAGCAAAAGTGTCAAAGAAACCCAGGGTGTAGGAATGTAAGTCAGGGTGTAAGAATGAATGTCAGGGTGTAAGAATGAATGTCAGGGTGAAAGAATGAAAGTCAGGGTGTAAGAATGTAAGTCAGGGTGTAAGAATGAAAGTCAGGGTGTAAGAATGAATGTCAGGGTGTAAGAATGAATGTCAGGGTGTAAGAATGAAAGTCAGGGTGTAAGAATGAAAGTCAGGGTGTAAGAATGAAAGTTAGGGTGAAAGAATGAAAGTCAGGGTGAAAGAATGAAAGTCAGGGTGAAAGAATGAAAGTCAGGGTGTAAGAATGAAAGCAAGAGAGTTACTTAAAGAGCTTAGGTGTGTTTGGAAACCAGACTGTGAGAGCCAAGCCCCGTGATTTGAGATATTTGAGAGCCACAGGATGTGTAGGATAACTGAGAGCCTTGGTGTGAGAAAGTTATGGTGTGAAAGTGAGAGCTGATGTCTGTTACTGGGGTCGAGAGTCTGGTTTGCCTATGTGTGTGAATGAAAGCCAACTTGTGAACTGTGTGACTAAGAGCAAGGAAGAGGGAGGTGACAAGAGTGTGTGAGGGAGCGTGTTTATGAGGGAGACAAGGTGTGAGACAAAGCGTTCGAGTTTCCGCCTGAGGGAAAGGTGCGAGCCCAGGGTGAGTGAACAAGCCAGTGTGAATGAGAGCCAGGATGAGGAAGCCAAGGTGTGAAAATGTGAGCCAAAGAGTGAAACAGGGTGAGTGAGGGAACCAGGATTAATGAAAGTTAATTATTACCTCACCCAAACTATACCACAAAACAGATCCCGTTTTGATCCCTATTTGTAATCTGTTTCCTGACATAGTATGGAGGAATTAGTAACCTTTCATTTCACTAACAAGAGTCTCTGTTTCAACCCATGGCACTAGTGAGAGCCAGGTTGAGAGAGTGAGAGAGTCAAAATAAAATTGTGTGCAGGAGAACTAGTGTATAAATGAGGTGTGTCAGCATGAGAAAGAGAAGTTAGAGAACCATGTTGATAATAAAAGCCAAGATGTAAGAGTGAGGACAAAGTATGGAAGACTGCATTGACTGTGAACGAGGATGTAAGAGTGAAAACCAAGGTGTAAAAATGAGAGAAATTATGAATGAAAGTGAATGCCTATGAGCATGTGAGAGCCACTATATGTTAGAATGACAGCCAGAGTGTGAAAGTTTGAGCCTGGGTGTGTGGATGAGAGATGAGAACCCGCGTGTGAATGAGAACCAGGGTGTGGAAGCTTTAACAAACACTGCATGAGAGCCAGTGTGTGAAGTGAGAGAACAAAGGTATGAATGAGACTAAAAATCATGTTATGTGAACCAGAGATGCTGTTTATGGGAAAGAGATGATGTGTAATGAGGCGAGGTGTTAATTATAGTGTGAGAGAGCCAGAGTGTGTAGCAGCTACCTGTGAGAGAGCCAAGATATGAAAGCCAGAGGATGTGATACGAAAAATTTCAAGAGTAGATCATATCGTCATAGTCATAGTGCAATAGTGAGAGCCAGGGTGTGTGGTCAGATATCCTAGGTGTGATAGAGGGCAAACTAAGCATGAGTGAGTGAAGGCCAAAGTGAGAGTGAGAGTGAGACAGAGCCAGGGTGTGACAGAGAGCCACATCACACTCCCACCTGACATACTACTACCCTACTACTCTTAACACCCACTCACCTACCTAAGTCGTCCATTTTTAGGCCACTGTCTGCAGCGCCGTCCCTGTCCCTCCTCTCACTCCTGCGTCAACTGCACACTCACTTTATCTTTTATCGAGACAAGATATGTTCTTATCACGGGTTATCAGGGAAGTTATTAAAAGGGAAAGATACCGTCTCCCAAATATGGCGGAAAACTGGAAAGGTGCCAAGTTTTATTTTTGTCCTACAAATTTTGAAATTGGGAACCAAGAAGCGACATCCTCTTTCCGATCTATCTCAGTTGTTTCATACAAGTGTATTTCATATAAATTACGCTATAAAGTACCATCAGCTGGACATAATTCGATAAAACAAAGAGTTTGCGCTTATTAAATTTCTTTTGATGTCATGGCGATGTAAACAAAGTTACCTTCACAGGAATATTAATTATTTTTTGAAGTCCTGTAGTCGCCATGATGACACGCCAATGAAAAGTATTTTGAGACATTCAGCCAAAATATCTCTCCAGTAACCTACCATTTTAAGTGAATATCTTCATATTTTTGTATGTACTATAAAGGAAGTAGTGAATAAATGATAAAAACATGGAGTAGTGAATAATTGATAAAAAAAATCAGTGTCAAAAAATTTAAACATGGAAAATATTTGCCCTCATACCGATTGGAAAATAATATGAGATGTATTTTCCTTATTTGGGTCATTTTATTGTCTGAAAAATTACTTTGGGTAGATCAAATTATTAGTTCAGGCACCAGATAAAAATAACTGCTATATTATCTCCTCTATATATATAATTATATGAGTGTGTATGTGTGGTGAAAATAACCACATGTAAACAAACCGAGCCGCCTGACTGTGTAGTTTTTAATTTTTGGACGGCAACACTTAATTATTTATTTACATTGTATTCTTACTTGTGGAGATATGAACACAGCAGGTATTAATTAGAATAAGCTAAACAGTTATTAATAATGACATTTTGTACTTCTAATTAGTTAACTTACAGACGGAGTAAATAACAGGGCTATTATTATCTAGAAAAGATGGTGGTAAATATTGAAAGAATTACCGTTGTTGCGTACGGTTTTTCTGGTATTTATTGAAAGAATTGCCGTTTTGTAGCAGTGTTGCCAGATCCGGCTAGGTCCCAGTATTTTGCCCCGGTTATTTCCTGTACTTTACCACGGTTATTTCCCGGTAGTCTGCCCAGGTTAGGTCCCGGTAGTCTGCTGTGGTCTAGGTTAGGTTAGGTAAGGTCAGGCTAATTTCAAAATGCCCCATCTTGGAAATGGGGCATTTGTGGAGGAAATGTCATAGAAGAAAATAGTCTTAAAATGGTCTAAATAATGAAGATAGAGAAACCATACGCAATAACGGCAATTCTTTCAATATTTACCCAATCTTTTTACTATGTTACATCATGTGGGTCCTTAACTAACTACTTCATCCTCAAATATTTCACAGGAATTTATTACTTGTTTCTGTAATGGATTATACTAAACAGTATTTTGACAAGCCATGAAACCTAGAGCTGTATTCAGAAACATTGATGGTGTTTGTATACGATGGACACTGTGGTACCAGTGACTGATGATGTCTCAATTGTTTGTCTATGTAGCCGTCGTCATATTGGTACCACACCATCGTATGCATCATAAATGTTGGTAATTATATATTCTATTGCCGTTTTCTATTACGATGTTCTTACCTTCTTTACCCACTAATTTATACCATTCTAAGACACTTTTCATGGTAAATATCTACTCTATTGCCGGTTGGTATTATGATGTTCTTACCTTCTTTACCCACTAATTTATACCATTCGAAGACACTTTTCTTCTATGGCATTTTCTTTGGAAATGCCTCATTTCCAAGATAGGTTATATTCAAATGGGGCATTTTGAAATTAACCTGACCTTACCTAACCTAATCTAGACCGCATCAGACTGCCGGGATATAACCTTGGTAAAGTACCAGGAACTGACCGGGTCAAAATACTGGGACCAAGCTGGATCTGGCAACACTGCTACAAAACTACAATAGTCTAGATAAATACCCAAATGTTCTTGAATATAGCCCCTAATACTGTTTTTATGCGATTTGGGATTTTGACAGTCTTTGCACAAATATTTCGAAACCCATGAGTTATTTTTGCAATATCCATCTTTTCCTCACCTTAAGTTATATGTTGATTTCTAAATATACTAACAATGTTAATAATTTTTCAGATGAGACAGTGAGATTGTATGAACTGAGAGATGCCCGCTCAGTACCAGACCCTATACATCCTTATAGTGACAACTTCAAGGGAGTTCCACTAGTGATTGATAATGGTAGGTATTGTATATATAGCCTACTGGTATAAGTGTTAGTATAGCAAGGATAATCAGAAATATTAGTTACCTCTGTAGTAACTGTACTATCCATATATATATATATATATATATATATATATATATACAGAGTGATTCAGCACTCCATGCATTAAATTGAATATGACCTAGTTTGATAATTCTAAGCAAAAATGTCTCTGTGATGAAATGTCGAATTATACATAGTTTAGCTGTTACAATACATTTATGATACTGTACTTATATTAAGGAAGGCAAAAAGTGAAGGGATATCTCGTTACACAAGAGCTGAGGTTGCAACAAGAATCATTTCCATTACAGCATGATCACTATAAACTTGCCAGGTATAAATTAATTATGATAAATTATTTGAAGACACCTATCCCATTTATTATTTCATTATGTTTCCTACCTTAAATGCCTTCCCTTCCTTCTCCAGGATCATACCAGTGCAGGGTGGGATGGGCCACAGACCAGGAACCCAGGATTGTCTTTAGAAACTGCTATGCTAAACACAGGAAGGATCGTGGCAAGAAGATAGCAGCGGTGAGAAGTGGTGGTTGCCCTTATTATAATGTTATTCATTTTTACCTGCAGAGATGTAGGTGATAGTTAAAGGGTTTTGATGCCCGTTTAGTCCAGAGGCAGTAATTTTTTGCTCTTTAACTGTCTCTCCTTACCTTCTTGATCCTTTGTGCTTGTTGTCCCTCCCTTCTTTCCTGGATGGCATGCTGTACTGAGAAACAAACTGTGAAGTGAGGTTTCTGCAAACAAACTGTATCTGTATGGAGACAATCTGTTGTGTCGAGATATGAATACAGTAACCCCCCAAAATTTCACTCAGTCCTAAAATTAGACCAAGAAAAGAAATAGGTTAGGCATGAAAAGTGATTAAACTAGGAAAACGAATGGAGATTTTGCCTTCGTAATATATTCCTTTGAAATTACTTATTTCAGACCAGACACAGCAGATACTTGTATTAATTTAAAGTTATAAAAAGAATGTTATGGAGTACCGTAGGAATATCAAAAAGGTTATTGTACTGATGGACATGTGCACATATAATGCAGGAAGGTGTTTCAAGGACTGTGCTATATAGATCACTATTGGGTTATGCCTGATGTGTGCTGCTCTTCAGCTCAGTGTGTGGACTATATTTTGAAATGAGTAGATACAGATACAGTATCTGTAGTAACTTACACTGCTCTGTGCCACCTGCCAACTATATCCCAGTGAGAGCAAGGAATAAGAAATTATGCTCTGTTATTAGTAACTTGATACTTCATGAATGTTACAGGAAACAGAAATCCTCGTAGCCAATGACATTGGAAACATTGAGGCAGTGAGGTTCCAGCTCAAATCACCACATGACGAGAATGTAGTGACACACTTTGAGGCTCAGGAGACAATGCTAGACTACACTTTCACCCACCTGGACATCAACACATCTAGAGTGGCCCACCCTATCATTATGACTGAAGCCTTCTGTAATCCCAACTACTCTAGGCAGTGTAAGTATGAAGACAAGAAGATTTAACTTTCTAAAGCCCAGTGGTTATTCTTGAAAATGAAAATTTTACTTGTGCTGTTTATAATATCCCATCAATAATATAAATATAGTTTAGAGTTAGATTACAATATAAGAATAAGAGATAACATTATTACTCATTGGCATCAATTTTTCTCATGTACAGTTCCATTCAGTAAAATTTATGCTTCACACAGTGATGTCAGAGCTGCTTTTCGAGTGCTATGGTGTTGAAAGTGTGTCGTACTGTGTGGATGGACTGCTGAGCTACCATCGCAACAACCCCAACACCCAGGATGGTCTGTTGATCAATGTCGGGCATTATACCACCCATGTTGTGCCCATTCTGGACGGCATTGCTGATCCTGCCAACAGCAGGCGAACCAGGATGGGCGGACAGCACCTGACACGATTCCTGTGGCGATGGCTTCAGCTCAGGTTCCCTCAACACCTCAATGCCATCACACTCTCCCGTGCTGAGGTGTGTTGTTTGTGAGTCAGAATATAGCTCTAAGAAATATTTCAACTCTATGTTGTTGTTATATTTTGTTGCATGTCAAAGGATTTTATTCATCTAATGTAAATTATACAAGATGTCATTTCAGATACTGTTTAAG
This sequence comes from Petrolisthes cinctipes, assembly GCA_033782935.1. NCBI lineage: Eukaryota > Metazoa > Arthropoda > Malacostraca > Decapoda > Porcellanidae > Petrolisthes > Petrolisthes cinctipes. The sequence continues at coordinate 157,107 of JAWQEG010003319.1, read as the reverse complement.
CTTTTATAATTATCTCCTAGTAAATCTTCTGGAAAATCTTTAGATAAAAGATTATTTGAACTTGTTTGTCAAGTGATAATGAAGAGTGCTAAATCTAAGGAGTGTACAACAGTGATTTCTTATTGCATGCTAGATGGTACAAGGTAGAAAATGACTGACCTTCACTTGAGTTTCTCATAAGAAACCCATTATGAGTACAGTATTGTACAAAATTGGTGACTTTAATACCTTTGGAATCAAGACTACTGTGAGGGATGTTTCTTCTAAAAAAATCATTCTGCCTCTTTTACAGGAAATCCTACATGCACACATGTACATTGCTGAGGACTACATGAATGAGATAGTGCAGTGGGGAAATATAGACTACTATGAGCAGTATGTGCGAAGGATCCAGCTGCCCTTTGTGGCTGCACCCGTCAGCACCGTCAGCGTTGAGCAGCAGCGAGAGAGGCGTAAGGAGGCTGCACGCAGATTGGTTGAACTTAATGCCCGGAAGAGGGAGGAAAAAGTTAGTTAACTTGCTGATAATTCCTTCACTTTCTGTTTTTCTCACACTTTCTTTTTCCTCTATTTTTCATTCCTTTAGCTTCATCTGTCCCCTGTTTTGGTTTCTTTCTCCTTGCTTTTCATATTCCATTTTTTAAACTGTTTTCTTATTGGCCTTCCTTTATTTTGTTTAGAGACACAGTAAATATAGCATTATTCTGTATGTAATTACTTCTATTGAACACCACTCACATGGTCAACACCCTCTGATCTCTCCCACAGCTGCAGGAGGACGAGGCAGAGTTGACGCGGCTAGTGGAGCTGGAGGAGGCCATGGAGGAGTTCACACCTGACGAGCCGGAGTACCAGCATGCCCTGGAGGAGGCGGAGGTCCCCAGCCTCTCCCACCTCACCAAGAAGATCTCCCTCCTCAACCACAAGATTGAAAAGACCAGAAACAAGATGATGCAACAAAACACAACAACAGAGGAAGAGGTGAGAGAGTCGTTCCTTCTCTGTATTAAAGGGACCTAGGGATGAAGTCAGAAAATTGGAGGTAAATGAGTCCTTCAAATATTGCCTCGAAACACCACCTATAGGGAAGGAGCTTGTTTCTTGGCATAGGCAGAAGGAATCAGAAGCCTCCAATTCCAATACATGATCACAGGGTCCTTAAATCAAATGAATAATATGGTATTTAATTGTGTGCATATGGTATCCCTTATTTTTTGTGTACCATGAGAGACCTTTTAGGGGAAATTTTTGTTTTGTTTTAGCTGATCTGGTACAACTTGGCTACCGTATGTATAGAGTTAATAATGTACATCTCCATGTCTTACCATCCGCCACCTGCAGGAGCCCAAGCCAAAGCGTGTTTGTGAGGCTGTGAACCCCCAGAAACAGGCAGACCTAGAGCAGTGGGTTGAAGAGGTGAAGCAGCAGTGGCGGGATATCCAGGCTCGTAGGGCAGCACGCAGGCATAAAAGGTCACTATTAGAATATTTCTGGTTCCCACCATTCTACCATCATGCATGAACACAGATACACACTTACATAGTGCAACAAGAAGGGCTTTCAGAAACTATAAATCTCTGCCAAGGCTGACCATTCCCTCCTCAAAAAGGTTCCTTCTTTTCTCCCTAAAACGTGTAAATATCTACAGGCACTATCAGCCATTTTTCACCCATATTCTTAATAACTATAGAGGATGTATGCTGTCATACCTCTGCCTGCAATCTATCGATCACCTAATTTTGGATATTTATTTCATGGTGCATATCCTCTATATCCAATACATTTCATGAAAATTGGTTTAAAACTTCTTGGGATATCTTGCTGACAGACAGAATTAGAGACAAATGGAAACAAAATCTTAACCTTTCCTAATTCATTGGTGGAGATAACAATAGATCAATATGTTATTATTGTGATTCCCTGCATTCTGTTCCATTCATGCCAATAAAGTATCCAAACTAGCACAAATACTGTTCACACATGTACTCTTAGGGTCGATTCCACAGTGGTATTGGTTTGTTAGATTCCAACCAATCACACCTGTAAGGCTTCATTATTTTCCAAAAGCTGAGTATCCACATTCACAAAATCTATGAAACGGTAAGATAATGATGATCACTGTATAGTTTACTTGCCAAATTCATTAAATAATTCACTCAGAAGTCATTTACACGGCTAAGATTCTTTTGTTTGTGTGCTTACAAACCACTACTAATGACTGTGGAATCGACCCTCAGTCTTCACATTTAGTTTCCAATGATGTTGTGATGGTGCTGCTGATGGTAACAATACAGTAGTAAAACATATCTGGCCCAACTGGGTTGTATATATGGCCTTTGTAATAGAATGTTTACTGACCTGCTGATGTGTGTGCAGGCAAGAGATGGCTAAGAGAAGGACTGCAGCCTCCCAGGAGCGTATGAGGATAATCTCCCAGCTAGCCCGGAGAGAGAAGAAAGATGACAACTTCGGCATGAGGGATGAAGACTGGGATGTGTATAAAGCCATTAACAAGGTATGCCTCAATACAGGTCATACTGCTTGTGAAGTACTGGATAGATGAGATGAAATCTGAAGGTGTACAACAATGTACTGCACTGTGTATGATTATTCTGTATGGTTTGTGGTCAGTAATTATTAAATTTGTGGAAGGGAATCAAGGAGACTAATATGTTAGTACATTGGAAGCTACCAATTCCTCTAAACTTTGCAAAAGAATCTGTCTACATCAGTGTAGTTTTCTAGTTAATTTGTTCATGGCACAGTTTGGTGTCCTAAGTTGCTTTCAACATGCCAGTATCATTTTGCCCTCATAAGTGTCATAGTGAAGGGTAAATTTCCTTCTTTATATCACTGATTAATTCACTTGTTCCCTGTGTGATGGTGAAGGAGGGTGGTGGGTCAGACAGTGAGGAGGAGAATGAGAAACTTCAGGAGTTAGAGTCTGCCCTGAGACAACACAGCCCTGAGTTCCTGGGAGACAGTTCCTCTAGCAAGCCCACATCACTTGCTGAAAACTACCAGATACAACTCTCCACTGAACAGGTCAGTCATGTGGTGCATGTTAGAGGAACAACTGTTTTTTGGCACTGATATTATGGTTTGGAATCAAGGTATAGTTGAGGACATCTACCTTACCTTAGGAATGTGGTAGATGAGGCAGGGATAAGATGGGGATTATTAGTGAAGTTTTGTGATAAATTTATTTAAGTTTAAAATTGTTTGTGTAATTTTACAGATAAGAATTGGTGAGCTACTGTTCCAGCCCTCCATGTATGGGCTGGAGCAAGGTGGGATCTCAGCAACCATACAGTATGTTTTGGGTCTGTATGATGCAGCCTCACAGGAGCGTCTGGTGGCTAATGTCTTCCTCACTGGGGGTCCATCCTCACTCCCAGGCATAAAGTCTCGGATCAAACGAGAGCTGCTGGCCAGTCGACCCTTCCAGTCTCACTTCTCAGTCAACACGGCCAAGGTCAGTCAGCACTTAGGCTATCTCATTATAGATTATAGGCATTCCCTAATTTATATTCATTCAGTGTACAGTACAATAGGTTTACTCAATGCGCAATTCACCTATTGCACGACGAACCCCAAATCAGCACAATTTTATTTTATTTTGCGCGATGTTTCCACAATGAGCGATTTTGTGGCCAAGAGTGGCCCAAATTTGCAGCAGTTCCAAGAAGTGTGTCTATATCTGGTTTCCGCGTGAAACTATCTGCTCCCCCAAACCCACATTACAACCAGCCGCTCCTCCCAGTCAGCTTCTCCCTCTCACTCAGTCAGTCTCCCGCTCCCTTGCATCCTGTGTACCCTCCTCTCCATTGTTGCCAACTTGTTGCCCCCAACCCCCTCCTCAAATCCCTTCTTACTTCTCCCTCCCACCAGTGAATGATACGAGCGAGTGGAGCTCACTACTACTGTTTTGGATTTAATAATTATCTCGGCCAACATTGACAACGCTGGGTGGGCCTCGCGGGAGTGTGGCCAGCTGTACTTGCACTATGTTAATAGTTTTGAACTGTGCACAAAAAGATTAAATTAATTCCCATGAGGATTGTAACAAGTTTCATGATACCTCTGATGTCCTCAGTATCACCAAAATGTATCTGAGAAACCTTTGGGTCTATTTCCAGGTTCTTGGCAACTTGTAGTAACATCTGAGGGTTTTAATGGCTTGAGTCTGAGGCTATTTATCAGTACTGTATATACTTATTTCATTTGATACCATGAAGTTTTCAGCTTTGCCTTCCCATCCTCAACAAAGACAGTGAAATGTGGTATTCCTTTGATACAGTGCCCAGTATTGGACCCGTGGTATGGAGCGCGGGATTCATCGGAAGAGTTAGTCCAAGTGGGGCTGACCAGAGCAGATTACCAGGAGCATGGTGGAGACAGGCTCATTCACCACAAGCAAGGTCATCTGCTTTTACTCATTGACTCCATAATTTTCATAAATAATTTATTACCTAGTTAAATGATAATGTCTGGATTGAGGACTGACATATAATAGGTTGAAGTCATAATCACCTCTGTAGTTAATGAATATGAAAGACACTTAGAAATATGAATAAAGTCTAACATACTGCTTTTTGTATATAACAGGTAACATGTCCTGGGCTTCCCTCACCCCTGTGGCCATAGAGTCAGCACCAGGGTCCACTGTACCCAGCAAAGAGACCACCCCAGCCCCACCAGATCTCTCCTCTGCTCCGTCTGACACCAACCTTCCCTCCACCTCCAGCTGACCTGAGTCTCCAGTGTGATATTCCTGTGTTGGAGTTTCTAAAAGTATTTAGTATCGAGTATGTGACATAATTATATCACCATACTGTTGTAAACCCACAGTCATGCAGTGCATAAAATCATTTTTGACCAGGATCCCACAAAGTTAAATATTGCTATATCAACCCACCTCACAGAGAGATAAAATATCCTGGGACCTGGAAGTTGACACTACAGGGATTTTAATTTGCATAAATTGATAGCTGAGTTCTCATTTTCATTTAACTGTAGCTGTAGTATAATGGTCAACACCCAAGTATTGTATTCCGAATTTTCTGGTTAGATTCCTGTGTCATGAACGAGTTGTTGAAACGTCGTAATGTATCACAAGAACTGTGAAATTAAACACCTGAAAATATATATGAGTATTGTAAGGAAAAGACCAGTTATATAATTAACAGATTTTATATATGTGCATGTAGTACAAAGTCTTATAGATGTCATTTATTAAAACTACATATTTTTACAAGCAATATACATAAAAGATCAGGAGTTTTGTACTTTAGAAAGACATTGTAGTGTTGTAACAAACTGGCTACAGTTCTTCATGTTTTATGCCAAAATATGTAACATACCAATAACACACTTGACTACTGAATAAACACCGGCAAACTCTAGAAAACATTAAACGTCTCACACTCTCCAACAACAATATTACACAGTCACATACAGCCATCACCACAATAGACATTATACCTTTTCACAAACAAGCACATTCTCTCATCAAAATATTCTCTTCCATCAAATTCCCAACCCTTGTGATCTAGCCATTCACAGTACTGTACACTAAATGACTTCCCCACAGAACCGGACTAAGCACCCTTCTCATGTCATATCACCCACGTAAGCACTCATCTGCCTGTGTTTGAGACAGCATCAATAACATACACCTTAGATACCTCAAAGCACACTGTGTACACACATCACCTAAATAGCAAACTAATTACATGACACATTTCTCAACATCTGGAAGCATGGATTAGTCATCACAATCCCTAAATCCAACAAAGACACAACACTACCCTCTCCACACCGTTCCATCCCTCTCCTTTCCTCCACCTCCAAAGTCACTGAATGCCTCATCCTGAACCAAATCACACCACACATTCCCCTAGCACCCTCATAACATGGGTTCAGGCCACGACTCTCAGCAAACACTTGGCAGGTAAATGTGTTTGTCATTTGCTGATCAGTCACCATACCTCAGAAATTTAACAAACTATGACCCCATGGGCTTGTACGGTCACACACACTTTACATCAATGTAATTCAAACAACATAATTATCATAAACATAAAATATAAATGCACACACCAAGACTTAACACTCTCATATCACTTGTCAATGCAACCTTCAGACTTAAAGCAACCACAGTATACAAACAATATCTATTTTCAGTGATGAACTGCCTGGTCCTCTGACCTCACTGGGACACGCAACAACACTCTACAGACCATACAGAACAAAGCCCTAAAATTTATTACTGGCTGCATAGCTAGTACATCTACACACCAGTTATACCATGATACTTAAGTCCCAAGGTCAAAGATCACCTTGACAAAAGCTCATAAAGACTTGCTGCAGCCGCCACAACACAAGTACTCGCACATGTGCCAAGGAACATTATAACAACCCAGCACACACTGTCATACACAATTAGACCCAGGACACATGGGCACTTTGTAGTATTTGTGGTTACATCGCAGAGTTGCCTGTGTATACGGCTGGTGGCGGCACGGAAACAACAGGCCCAGTGGTGGCCATATTTGAAACCCAATAGAGGCAGGAAAATTGCTGGCCACCGAGCAACCACATGTGATCCATGTGTCATGGTCCAAAACACAAATCGCCGCAGTGCGCGGCAGGGATCCGTGTCTCACCGCCACAGACGCTAACACACTCGCTTGTATGTATGTGTTCGCCCAAAAACGATGGAAACTTATGGGAAGCCACGTCCCTGTTACTGCGCGTAGTTCTTGAGATGCGACCACAAAGCACCCGTGTGTCCTGGGCCGTAATGTCACCACTCTCACCTCGTCCACCCTAAACCAGCTTCCATATGCATATTCCATCTCAGATCACTCATCACTCCATTGAGTCACTAAGGAACAATACTCAACCACTTGCTTGCCCCCCTGACATCCACTCTTCCCCTTGAGCACAGAGTCCACCTGGCCAGGTTGCAGTGTGGACACCAACTGGATGGGTCCATTGCAAATGTCTGTCCATGATGCAACACAGCACTCCACACTAGTACAATCTTCCATTATTTTCTTCATAAACACAACCACACACACCATCAACACAACATACATTCCATAAGGGCCCTTTGGGAAACACCAGTCCAAGCAGTGGTGTTCCTCAAAACTCGGGACTGTTTGGCCAGGCAGCCAGAGGAACATCAACTAGAACAACAATTACAAACCAATAACAAGTTCAGAGAAAAATTTAGTGCAAAACTACGTTCTACGAATACTCCACACCATCACCATCTGTGAAACATGTCATTTATGCCATAAAACTAACAAGGATAAAACATGAAACATACATGGTCAAATAAATAGATAAGTACTGTACCGACTCTTATTGACAAATATAAATCTAACTTAATAAAATAAATAATAAATATTACAACCTGTTTCTTTCAAAAAGATAAAACTATCTTTCCATAATATGTAGCTGCAAGAATATTGTCTAATGTATTATAAGGGCACATGATAGGATCACAATTGAATAGACAGCATATAAAACAGGAACTCCCGTATACTAAATACATCCCAGTACAACCTCCCTTCACAACCCCACCCACATATTTAGAAAATAATTTGCTAGTCGGCACATTCAGGCTCCGCAGACAAGTGTGGAGTTTTTCTGCTTCTGGGATAGTTTCCTACTCTTACTGTACATGTAAGCTTAAATTACTAGTATTCCATCAATGCAATTTTGTAAAATGTCCCAAGTTTTTGTTTTTAGATGGAAAGAGACAATTGGAGAAAAAAAAAATGAACACCAAAATGGTGGGAAGAAGAGCATTGGGTGGAAGTGGAGAGTCAAGGTGAGGATGTAGTGATACAAGATGGTATACAATATAAAGCTTCATGCTGGCCTAATTATTTCACCACAGTACTGTATGGGGACCAACTGGTGGAGAGGTTACAGTTCATTATGCCAAGGAACATATACAACATCTAATCAAAATATCAATTCACTCTTATTGTAAATTATGACCTTTCTCAGTCCTACAATTTTGCTAGTACTGACCCCTTCCTTTGCCTAATCCAGGTGAGAGTTTTGCCACTCTGATATGTAATCATCATGAACTTCTATCTGTTGTATACTTATCCATCATACTTTACTTCCATAGGTCCAATACTGACCATGTATAGTAAAAATGGAAACTGAATTCCCCCCAAGCTCAGGAATAATGTTGATATAGGTTACAGGAAGGCACTACCTTCTCCATCTAATTTAGGTGTGATGATGAGCCTTGAACTCAGGCCAACAAAGCATGAGGTTAGAGTGTTACCATTACACCAATCTGGTGCCAATAGTGATTAAAGAGAGTGGTTCCTCAAAGAAGAATCAAGTACTGGAAGGAATCAATTGTCAGTGGGTTGGAAATTATCTGAATATTCTTAACATAATAATTATTCAAATATACAGTATATATATTATGAACTGGCATTTATGCAAAGTTTTCTTGCACCTATTCATCTATGAATGCACATTGTGAGTAAATTTCAGAACAATGATGATTCACAGTATATTGTTACCTATCCATCTATAAATTTACATTGTGAACACATATCAGAACTGACAATTGTTATATGTAGTAGATTTGTATATGAACACAATAGTATTCATGCATCTTCCTCTACAGAGTTTACATACTAATACATATATAGCTATGACTTTGTGAAGAGTAAGGGAAATTAAATTAAATTTCCATACTGAAGATATTTGCATTCCCTTTCCCCTCCATGGACATGAATCCAAAGCACATGATAGGAGCATTGCCTAAGAATGGATGGACGGATGAGTGATATTACACCTGACATGCATAACAAATAATATATACAGTATTAAGTACAGTCATTAAAACTTCATATATAAAGCTTGCACTTCAAAACACAACACAAGAGGCATCAGAAACCAAGTCAAGATTACTATATAGTGTAGTTTAGTCTTCTGAAGGATGGTTGATGAAAATTTATCTGTTGTTATTAAATACAGTACCATGTTTTCTGGGTTCTGTCAAACAAACTATGGACCAGTTCATTTAACATACTAGATGTGCATGTAGCAGTACTGTACTTACAGTAAAGAAAAATATATTGGGTTTCATTACTCAGAATTTTGGCCAAAGTAGGGATAATATCTGATTTTCTAAATGTACATTCCACGCAGTTCATGTTTAAACTATCTGATATACTACAGTAATAATAACAAACACTAGCACTTTCTTCTGAGGAGGGCTCTTGTGCATCACACAACAAAAGTAAGATCAAGTAGAGATACAGAAAAATTGAGCTTCAGCCAGAGGGAAGGAAGTGAAACTAAGTGTGATATATCCTTAGAGCTTACAAATAATAAAGATATGCTGACAAACGTAACAGTATAGTGTCCATACAGCTTTTATAATCTCGTCCTTTAGCTGGCCCTCGGGAAAATAACTGGCTTCCAAATGAAACCTGACTGATAACATTTTGTTTGGTTCCTAGTGACAACCCATTGGTTTTGCATGCCAAGTTTCACTGCATTTGAATTTCCAGTTTCAGAGTTCAGTGATGCACACACACACACTTTACTTGGCCATTGTATTTGATACAACCAGTAGTGAGAACTAAAATGAGCAATGTTGGTATAGCAGCACTCTTTCAAAACGTCAGCACCGTGTTAAATATATTTTACACAAAGCAAAACTGCAGGGGACTGTAAGTAAATATTTCTTGCTTTGCAAATAGGGTATGATTCTCCACCCAGTACTACAAAATCTGACTGTACTGTCCTTGACTTGGATTCAAGTTTATGTAACTGTATTCTGTAGCAAGTATATTAAATACCGCTAACTGGTATAAAATAATGTAGTCACAGCAACAATGGAATGTTAAAAGCACCATCTCTCACACAGTGTACAGTAGTCATTATAGCATCACTGAGTTATATATGGTAAATGTTCTTCATAAAATATAAAGAACTGCTAAAACTGGTAAAGTGACTATGTTATGTCCCTACTGTCCTTTCATTCTAATGGTAATATTGTATTACAGTATTGGAGAAGCACAAGTGTAGCAATACATGTAGTGTTCCTGTTCTCAATAAATCCGAGCATTCCTTCAGCACCATCGTACAATGCACCGCTTCCATAAATTCATAAGATAAGCTTCATTCAGTTGTGTTAATCTATGATATGTTGTTTGCTGGACTGATGTGAAAGCTGATTACAATAATGTACTAACCCTTAAAGTGCTTCAAATATGGTTTCATTCATTCTTAGAATGGCTATGTAGATACACAGACCTCTCAGATTCAGAGAACTGTACTGATAATGATTAACTACCCTGTTTTTAATATATATATATATATACTGTATATATAAAATAGCATTACACTTCACTACTGTTATGTCACAAATTTAATATGTAGCAAGCACTTTAAAGGTTAATAAATTATTTCAATAGGTGTCAAATTCAGTAAATAAATATTTTCAACATACTGTAATATACATTACAAATATTAATATTACAGGTCTCTATCGCAAAAAAATAGGATATACAAATATTATCTTGGCTAAAAAAAAATATAACATTAGAGAATGTACAAAAATTATCTCTACATAACGAGGTACAAGTTCCTTAAACATGCAAGGAAAAGGCCACACATATGCCCTGTCATGGAGCTAACTTACAGTAGTGAGTTTGTTTTAGAATAGTATTTTCTCCATGTACACAGCATTAAGTTAAGGAATAAGTTTAGCAGAATTATAATGTAGTTTTGTATACCAGTACAGTAGTTAGCTTAGTTGCTATGCCAAAGTTAAGATACAATTATTTCCTCACCAGCAGCTACCCTGGCTCCATTACTCTCTAGTTCCATCACTCCAGCAGTGAATAGAGTTTGAGTGGTGGCAAGGGTTTAAACAGCAAAGCTACAAAACCAGATAGGCAGCTGCATGGGAATATTTAGACACTCTTGTTAGCACACCAGATATTAAGTACAGTCTCTCTGTAGATGTACAATACAGCTGTATGATATTTTTCTACTCCTAATAACTTCCCTATGTATAGGAAAGTATTGCCACTCATCTATATAAGGGCCTCTCTTCAATTGTACAAACCTTCAGGGGTGTTCATGTGTGTAAGGAGTTCACATCTCGGTTATGAATCCTCAGGCACACTTATTGTACCGGTACTGTATATAAATAAGTTCTAGTGGAATTTTGACCCTCTTGGCAGGACAATAACCCACTAGATTCATTGGGTCATCCCTCCGTGTAAACCCACCAGAGACCCCGCTACATGAAGAATCATAAATCATCTGCAGAGTTTATAGCTCATCTGGTATTTTTAGTATTTTAGTATTGTATCATCTACGATGTTGGAGGGAGGCGTCACCTATCTTTAGCTCTTTCTCTTGCCAAGTTACCCAGTTTAACTGTTTAGCTGTACACAGCCAGACAGATGAATAGACAGAAGTGCCACATATTAGTACAGTATAGTATACTGTAAATGGGTTTCTCATACATAGTGGGAGCTGTCAGGCTGTTTGACATTTCATGTCAGATGCCATGTCATCGAATGTCGAGCCTTTAATAATATGAGCCTAGAGCTCAGAAGAATATTCAGCAAAACTGATTTGATCTGAGGTGGAAGGTGAAAATACACCTGGGGATCATACCCTGGACATACAAATAATACATTCTTGTCACTGGAAGTAGAAAACAAAATTTCTGGTAACTGAATTTCAAATACTGTACTGCATATGTCACAAGGAAGGAGATTGTGGGAATTGTTATTATCAATATTAGAGTAAAGAACATGATTAATACATCATGCCTCACATACGCCAAACTACTGTACATTTAAATTTTTTTGTCAACTACTATACTGATGGATTTGTCAGCCAAGTCATATTTTATGCATAGGCATAAATGAAGCATATTTATTGTCTGATATATGTGACCAAATAACAAATTCTAATATTTTGTGCATCCCTAGCAAGTTTTAGCTACTGGATTAATTTCATAATTATCATAAAATGTAACAAACACAACATCAACACTGTCTTACTTTTTAAGTTAGTCAATAAAAATTCAATAATATAAATATCTAACAAGTGAGATTCATAGAGTAAACAGCACCTCCACTTTGATACTTCCACCATCACACAGACCAAACATAAATTTCAGTGCCATAATCAAATTGAAGCTACTTATTCCTACAAACTGTACAAAGCAACATAGCAGATTGTCCAACATAGATTGTCCATTTGTGACACTGGAGAAATCAGTAGCTTACACCATCTTACCCTACTGAATAAGCCATATTATAATAGTAAATGTTCTTTATGCCAACAAAACTTGGTGTAGATAAGGAAGTTCTACCAAACTACTGTACTGTACTGTACTTAACTCTTCAAACATTAAGTCAACAATCAGCACAAAAGTAATAATTTATACATATATAACTTTTCATATCAATTACTCCATGTGTGGGAAGACTTGAGATTTTTTGATTAATTGGCTGCACTACAAAGGTACAGTATAAAGTTGCTGGTGTATTTGAGACACCACAATTCCTCTAAAAACAAACCACGAATACTGACGTAGTATGAAGGAATCGGTAGATATGAGTTCACCAACATCTTGTCCCCCTAAATAGTAAATACAGTAATGAGTTTTAAATTTATATCACAAATGCTACTAGTTGTGCTACAGATGTTACAATACAAATGCTACCCAGTGTCATGCTCATCGACCCTTCTATTACTGTACAGCCATAAAAATATTGCTATGTCCAGTAAGTGTATCATCACTCATGAAATAGTAATATTGTAACACAATATGAACTAGCACCAAGCCCTGGGGGATTATTTGGCACTAAATCAGGCATGGAAATGGTGGTATTAATGTCTTGAAATAAAGGCAGCTTGACAGTTATAATAGTTTCCTTCACTTTTGCACTGGACCAAGCTTAATTTAGTATACTACCTACTGAACGATTATGGTTTTACAAATACTGTACTCGCATATGGTAGCTCTCCTGAAGTTCAAGCTGAACTTGCAATGTGAAAGCACTAATATGGGAAATACAGTAAGGAAACTCCAAATCTTAAAGCCAGATGACATTGTAGATGTGTACAGTATATGGAAGGAACCTCTACCAATAACACAGATGTAGCAATAAATTAAGGCAGTACCAAGAATGAAAAAAAAACACTTAATTTCTTTCAGCAATAAGGTTAAGGTACACAGTAGGAATCACCAAGGTCACTTACCCGTACTGTGGTTGATGGCAGTAAGCACCTACCTAGACAACTGTCACAGGGACTAAAGGGGGTAAAGTATTATTTACAGGTATTCAGGCTGTGTTGGGAATTAATGGTTACAACTGTACAAATGTCATCAACACAATGCTTGCTTTGGGTTGAAGTTATGCACCTGTATTGCACAAACATAAATTACATCACTATACATAATTATAAGCATAATTTTCTAATTCCTATCACTGAGTGAAATTTGTAAAATGTTTATTTTTTACAAGAAGACTGCACACTGCTATTCTCCTGACTTGGTAAACACACCGGGGTTAAGTTAGAGGATCAGTCTGACAGCTACTGGTTCTGAGTAAGGTGGTGTCATCTGTCGAGTATTATAAGGAATGGTGGGTGGGTGGGAGTGATGCATGACAATGTATTGATTGTATGCATTCATGAAAGCAAAGTAAAAAAAAAAAAAAAAAAAAAAAAACTGGTAACGCTAGTCAAAACAAAAGGTTACTCTTGCCTCCACTTCTGCATGGGTCACTAATCCTGTCAATCCTCTCCCTCTGAAATATTTAATCTGAATCATAAGTTGTGAGCTACAAATGAAGTATCTAATGAGTAAAATGCTTCACACATAACTTGTAATTCACACTTCACATTTCAGAGAATGAAGAACAACAATGGTGATCTTGGAGAGACAAAGATAAAGTGTGGTGGGGGTGGGGGAGACTAGAACACAAAATTATTATGCAAGCCAAGAAGCTGATGATTTATTTCAAACAAGTGAATAAGCTGATTGAAAGTTCAACCAAAAATGTATGGTAACTGCATGTGATTAATGAACAGTAAAGGGATGAGTTTGAGAATAGATCCAGGCAAGGAAAGAAATTAATGATGTGTATAAAATTACTATAAATAAGGATACACCCCAAACACACATTATGATACCAGTTCAACAGTCCATGCAAAATTTAAGCTGTTACACACAGATTAACATGTAAAACCATTGGCTGCAACCCCACAAGGAATGTTGGGATTAACTACCAGAAAAGTAATGGACTGAATAAACCCCTAACATAATAATATGGGTATATATATACACACACACAAACACACATACATACACATATACTGTACTTAAGCAAGGTTCTGGCTTCGTAGAAGTCCCTCTATTTCTGCATCTGGGACTTTGTGAACTGTGAGTAGGTGGACCTTCATGTGGTAGTGACGAGATAGTACCTTCTTGCACACTGGGCACTTGGTCCGCAGCTGGTGGACCTGTCAGGTACAACACAGATTAGTTTGGAATGGCTTATGGGTGTGTTGGGATGTGGATTATTGCATCCGACTGAAGCATCGATGAGTCAATGGTGCGTACACATTACAATGGTGAATTATTATACATTGTAGGCTACATTGCCTCAATCATTATGTATGTTGTATTATTACCGTGTATGCAAGTCACGCTACATTAGCTATACTTCTATACTGTACTTATGTATGGCATATAACAATAGAAAACGGGTGTTATCCGGGTGTAACTTAACTATCCGGAAAATTAGTTTTTCCAGACTTTTAAAATCCCCGTGGACACCAGATAATTCATGCTATACTGTACTAATCTAGTCAGCCAAGCAAACACCAACAATGAAACCAAAGAGACACTAGAACAAAAAGGATGCCAGAATTGCACTTCACACACGACTGGAAATTTCAGTAAGAGAAATAAACCACGGTGTAAACAAAATATATAAAGACAATTAAATTACAACCTACTGTACTTTTGAAATTTCCCATATTTCCCCAAATACATCAAGTGCAACAGGTTAAATTAATGGGGCCAGACAAAAAAGGTGTAATGACAATCTGTTTCTGCAGTGGTCATTGTAACATGACTGTTCAATAACCAGCTATATACAGGGTTATTCAAAACTACATTTACAAAATGACAGGGTAAAGTCCTGACATGATGTTAAACATATTTCCATATGTATTTTTCAAAAATTTAAAAAGTTAAAGACAGACATGAAAGCCAAATCCATTACCGTGGGCGAATGTTCGAACACTTCTAAAATTAATCCCCCCCCCCCACAGCACCCCAGGTTCTCTCTCGGGTAGACGAGGGAACTTAATACAACGTATGAAGCAATAAACCCTTATCGATCAAGGAATTCAAACAGATCCTTAGGCTTCGATTTGATCCCAAGTATTCGTGTTTCTTGTAATGTCAGATAGGCTAAGAGAGTAGTAGTATCCCTAAAGATTTGTCCATGACTGTACCTCTATCTATTGTTTTGTGGTCGAGTTACACTTACCAAGTGATACGTGTAGATGCCAGGGCGGTACTACTAACTTATCTGACATTACAAGAAACACGAAGCCTTGGGATCGATTAAAAGCCAACGGATCTGTTTGAATCCCATGATCGATAAGGGTTTCATTGCTTCATACGTTTTAAAACTTGCCTTGTCCACTTAAGAGAGAGCAGGGGATGAGGTGGGGGGAGGAGTTAATTTTAAAGCGTTCGATCGTTCGCCCACGGCAATGGATTTGGCCTTCATGTGTGTAATTAACTTTTTACATTTTTGAAAAACATATATGGAACTATGTTTAACATCATGTCAGGATTTTACCCTGTCATTTTGTAAATGTAGTTTTGAATAACCCTGTATATCTGTACTGTATACAGATACTGCATATTCATTATACATTCCTAGACCTAGACTCAGTCTCTGGAAACTTCCTTCAAAGGACACAAAGTACACTGCCATGCATCAACTCTTCACCTGTCCTATTTGGAATCAAAATTATAACTCACAACTTGACTAGTGTAGTGGGCTAAGATTTCTGGTTCCTAATGAAAACTAATATGTCAGTTATGTGGTTATGATTGCACTCCATACGAAGCACTTACAAGAGATAAGACGTGTTATGGCAGTGGCTTACCTGGTAGTGAGCAACAAGAGAGCCCTGATGCTTGAATACTTTCCCGCACACTTTACACACTGGAAACCCTCCCTCGTTGTAGTTGACTGCCATAGCTGGATGACTCTCAATCCCTGGCCATTCGGCTGGAAACAACAACAACACAGTTACATACTGTACTTCTCATTACCATTAATATCATCATTAAGAAACCTACATTAAATTATATGAATTACTAGATATAAAAGGTCCAAAAGTAGATGATATAATTTCCAATACAAAACACAACAAGAACCTAAAAACATCCTATTACCAGTAAATACAAAATACAGTGGCATTTCAATTTATGTAAGGTTTGTGTTTCATAGAGAATCAAGAAAAGTGAAAATGGCATAGTTATTCCATTTCTTTACAAACATATATACTATACTGTACTTCACAACATACATCATTATCCCTATATAGACTGACCATCTTTGGAGGCATCTGTATTGGTGAGGGAGGTGTAGTCACTGTTGCTGTACTCTGTGTCTGACCCTCCCTCTGGTGTCGAGGTTCCATCCTCCTCACTTTTTACCACACAGCTCTTGCTCTCACCTCCTGTTGAGAGTGCATTACTACAAGATTAGTGCTGAAAACTGGATAAGAAAATTCAGCATGTATCAGTTTGAAACATCTGTATTGGCAAGGCTAAACTCAAGTGAATGACAATTTAGGAAAGCATACAAAAACTTCCATTTATATATCAATGTCTCTCCTGCAATTTTGAAGTATAAGTTGGAGTTACAATATGTGTCATGGCATCTTGAACATAATCAGATGTGATTTTGTATTACAAGAGGTAGGATTTAGGGATTTTACAGTAAGCACATTGCACATTCATCAATTTTTTTTTTTTTAATTGTCTGTTGTTACATTTTGAAATGTCAGATGAAGTGGACTGATATGATATGAGAATGACTACTATTGATCACATTACACCATGATCTAAGGACTAACACTTTTTTATTGTGAATACCTTTTGGGCTAGTGTTGTGAGGTGCAGGTGATGATACATGGGTGAGGGTGGTACCGGGGGCTATGGTGGCAGCGGCTGGGTCAGAACGGGTGGGGTCATGATGGCTTGTTTGTAACTGAGTGCGTGTCGTTCCTTGTGCTGGTGTGGTGGGAGCTGCAGCTCCCTTCGACACCAAGTCCTCACCTCCAAGCTTGTTACTCGGAGATGTGTGGTCTGGCCGGCTGTGAAAATTCATTTCTTTAAACAACTTCAGTCACACCTCAAAATCATAGCCCCTGTAGTAATAGCAAAAATGTGGTACAGTAGTAAGTGACAGTTTATGGTACCAAGTTCAGGATGGCTACTGAAAAATGTGTAAATAAAGTTGACTTAGTTGCTTATAAGAAATTCAAACCCATTAGTTAAAGAATAGGACAGTCTACCAATAAAATGAGCCACATTCACATATATACCCTTTTTCAAACCCACAATATCTCAGCTCATTCCACAAGTACTGTACCTGTATCCATAACTAAGTCACTTCATTTACCCTTTGTGATATGAACTGTTCTAATAACTGCCAAGTAATAAACCATGTTGCCATATTCTTCCTAGTGAATTTCTTCAACTTTTGTTTAACATGCACAAGTTCTTTCTTTCTGTGCATGTGGTGGCATGTGTGGGGTTTAAGAATAGGGAGAGTACCTTGCTGCTAGGAAGGACTGGTGTCAGAGTGCAGTGTGATAATAGTGAGTCTGGTTTGGTTTGAGGATATATTGTACAGAATACAATACAATACCTGGGTGGAAGGAGGGACTGGTGTGAAGAAAGGGCAGGGGGTCTGCGAGGTCTCTTGAGGGGTGGTGGTGGGTGGTCTCCTGTTGCCTCCACAACACCACTGTAGATCTCTGGTAGCCTACCTAATGCTCCACAATACAACTGCAACACAACATTATAGACATAAATAATTCTATCTCTGCCATCCAGAATATCCAATGCTAATAACATACCTCAAAAGAACTCCTTCAAGCATCAACAATAATAACATACAGTACCTCAAAAGAACTCCTTCAAGCATCAACAACTCCAAAATAAACAACTTCTGATGATAACCAAAATACACTCTGCCAGACTGTAATATTCTCCACCCTTTCTCAGTAAATACCAGCACAAACTGCTGTACAACTAGTAGAAAACTCCCTTTACCCACACTGCAATTGGGGCAGAGCCATTGTAACTAATCTAATATCTTGGAGCATTAAGGTTTAGTTATGTAAAATATTTATCACACTCCTACCCAGGCTGTCTGTCTACTCAAAACCACAGTTTACATTTTCTCCACTGCATCTATTAAAGTGCGCTACAAATTATGGATCGCAATTACAGGATTGCAAGAAAATATGAATTGCAGCTCTCAGCCCAAACTGTCCAAACCAGTAATCTGATGCTTACACATGCAACCTCACAGCATCCCTGACACCAACATCCATCCACCTGTAAACCTCTACACCTTCATTAAAACTGACATCTCACCCTGGGGTCAGGAGGCTTGGTGTGGATGTTGTTGTTATTATTGACAGCTGCCAGACCCTTGATTTGCAGTGCCTCTGCAGTCCTGATAAACCCTGGTAATTGGTCCTGCATCACGTTCACCTGTGGGAAACAATATCAGTTTTTTTAATACCCTTTATCTCAGGTTAAAATAGACATCATGGATATTACTCCTTATTACTTTATACAACCTTCTTCAAGATTTAGAAAAAAAAAAAAAAAAAAAAATTTAATCTCTGCATTAGCCTCAAGATTAGCTATAAAATTAAATTTAGCATTTATGTTTATAAATCTCCATGATTCCTGATTCCTCTCTTCCCCCTCCCTCTTTATCCACCATCCCATCCTCCTAACTTCAGCTGTAATTCAGATGTTAATAATCATCCAATACCAACAACAAATATCATCCTAACATCCTGTACTATTAGTACACAGAGAAATGGTTATGTATATTAAACTGAGCCAATGAAAATATTGACAAAATGAGATCCTCTGAATGAAGAGAACTACATTGGCTGTTTCACACTAATAAACATTCACTACTCACCTGTCCATTGTATATGAAGTCCATGATTGACTCCAACTCCCAGAACCTGACATCCCGTAGGAAGATGATGGGGTGGTCACTGGGGTTCTCCTGGGGGCAAGTCATGAATGAGCGAAATTGTATTTAATGACAAGGAGTAAACAAATCAGTACTTATGGTAAAGAGTTGATGAGCAAGTACACTCAACTTCTTTGTAATGGTTTTAGCTTTAGAGAGTAACTATGGTGTCTTCAGGTTCTTATGGTATCATCAACATCCTAGAAATAGTACATGAAGGGCCTGGAGCCTTTTCATATTCTCCAATCAAATGTATCATGGCTAATAATATGTTAACAATAACTTCTAACCTTAAGTAGTTCTCTGAAGAAATTGGAACAGGCAGAAAGCATGAGTTTATGTGCCTTGAGTCGTCTGCCGTCACAAGCAAGAGTGACATCGACGAACTGTCCCTCCTCCAGTAAGCACCGAAGCACCCCCACCACACTGCTCTGGAAGTTGTTCCATCGTAGGCAGTAGCACTGTTCACTCATCTTCACACCTGCATGCAATACAGAAAAAAAGAATAGAGTATATTGTATTGTAGTCTCAAATAAATGTAGTCTTACCTGCTCACATAGGCTACACACACACAAAAAGAGGAATACAACGACATCAATTGTTAACAGCTGCACAAAGGTAAGGACCAAACAACAATTCAATTATCACATTATGGGAGTACAGTAGTCTCTTGTGATTAAATTGAAGAAGTGCTGATTCCTCTCAACTACTGTATGCTACAAAACATATTCCTTGTTTGTTGTAAACTAAGTAATGTATTTTCTGACATGGTATGGAGGAATCTGTTGCCCTTCAATATGATCACAGAAGATTACCACTTTACATGCAAGACTACATACAACCCAAAGTTCCACACCACATACTGCAGAATATAAACACTTGTTACTGTAATGGGAAGCCTTTATCTATGTTATTCTACTGCAATTTTTCTTGTCAAGTCACCTGTGATGAACTGCCACCACACCAACACCTCCACAATCATTACAAACAGCCCCTTCAACATCACCTCAAACTTTAACACCACCACCATTTGACTACCCAAATAAAGGTTTATATTTTCCCCCGCGGTCTACAAAGGTGTGCATCACTTTCAGCCGTGGGGTCAATATCAAGAGGAGTTCTTGCATATTCAGTTTACAGTGATGAAACCAGCATCATTTAAAAGACCTTAGCACAAGCACAGGTATAATGCTTACAGGACATGCCAATTAGGAACAAAAATAAAATGGAGTGTACTGTACCTGAAAGTAAATAGATTAATCAATATATATTAACGTTCGCAACCTAGGCATGCACAGACTGAAGATTATCCAACAAGTCATCAAATTTCTGGACCTTGGTGTTGGTCCAGGACACCAATACCCAAGCAACTATGCTTCTTTGTGGACTGTAGTATATCAAGAGCTGTCACAAGAACCTCCAGTGTCTCAGCAGAGATCACTGCATGAAAAGTAAATCAAGGTTTGTCACCCTGTAATTACCAACTAATGCCCCACATGAACTCTGGTCCACAGTCTGCCAAGTTCCCAATCCTTGTAAACACTGAACAGTGAGGACACACCCCTGACTCACTAGAGATGTTGCCAGAAAGAAGCTCAGACCTCAGCATCTTAAGCAGAAGCTTGTAAACATAGCCTATGCCAACAGCAAATGGGCAGAGACTTTGCCAGGCAAACTGAGCAGGATTATACTCAGGTAGCTGCAACTGTTTCGCTGGTTTCCTTTCCCCTTTCCAGAGGATCACCAGGATACTCTTTGGACTACATGTAACCCCTGGATCATCTCACCCTTCACCTTGCTCAGCAGTTTTCTTGTGATGTCACAGACACCACCCACCTTCCTTTCCCTAACAAGGCCACAGTGATCCTCACCTCAGCTATAGAGGGAGGATAGAGCCTTGCTGATCAGCAGGTCAGTTACCAAAAACTGCACACCAAACATAAGGGCCATATATCAGGAATATCTGTCCTATGCAATTGCTCAAAGTATGATACACTACTCAGCTCCATGAAAGTAGCATGAAGCTATATATCCTTCCTTATTTGCTACTCTTCAGTACTTTAATTCCAAAGATCTGACCTGTGTCCTCTTTTTTTTTTTCTAAACCCCCCCAGCTCTTTGCTGACCTTACTCTCTGCAACTTCCATCTCTGATTAGACAACCCTTCCAAATTTACTGTAAACTATGATTATATTAAGCAGTATCAATACTGTATTACTTTCTGTTGAATGCACATATCTTCAACTATCAATTAACCTAGCTAGTTGTAATTCACGCAGTAAACTGGTTAATTATTCTAGGTCAGACAGGAAACTTATGGCTCCTGATACCTCCACCAACAAGGTCAGGTTAGTGGGTTTCATAAAGGTTGAGCAGCAAGCTTGGGTCAGCTAGACTGGGGGCATTTGGGTCATCTGTTTATGTTAAACTAACCAATCTGGCCAGCTTCAAAGGCAAATTAGCTAGGTTCTCCAGGCTTGCTGACTCTTTACCCCTAACTTAACAACCCCTTACCCCCAATCTGCCAACTATTTACCCCCAATTTACCAACCCCTTACCCATAACCTATCAACCTCTTAGCCCCATCCAGCCAACCCCTTACTCTTAATCTGCCAACCATATAGGCTACCCCCAACCTACCCACCCCTTACCCCAACCTGCCATCCTCTTAAATCCAACCTGCCAACTCTTTACCCCCAACCTATCAACCTCTGATCTTTCTGTGTAATCCCACCACTGAACATGTGGTGTCCTTGGAGTTTATAGTTTGTGTGGATTAAATCGGCTCCTGCAGCCTCATGCTGAGTTAGCCTACCTCTGAATTCCATCTTTCAGCCCCATGGATGTAAATGATATTGTCTATCATGACCCATGGCATAAAAGTTTTGTAGCGTCAGAACGTTACTGACCTAATTAAAGGAAAATGATTGAATATACGAATACTCTTCAGGAGAGCTTGCAGTAAGAGACAGAAAATTTCAGGCTAATACCACACTTTCCTAAATAGACGATACGGTAAGGGGAATAAACAATGTCACAAAAATCATATGGCCTAAATGAAGTCTATGCCAGAGTTAAATATCTAAAGAGGGTAAGGAATAAATCTACAATACTAATGATAATTTTCAACAAATCTTTAGGAACCAAAGTTGTATTGTATCAAGAATGTGGAAACCTGTTTGTGTGGCTTTCATACAGTCCATTTATCATCTCCACATTGTACTCAAATTTTAACTCATAATTCTCTCCAAGGATCCTATGACCCTTACGTTCTATTGCTCCATCTCTCATATTTCCTGTTCCATATCAGCACACTTACACTTGAGCTCCTAAAAAATTTATTTTTCTAATAATACTCATAGCACTCTCATTAATTGTAGGATCCTGACACTGCTGAATACAATATTGGGTAGAGTCAAACAGATACAGTCTTTGATAATATATATACTGTACTGCTGGAATTATTCACATGATCTCCTTTCTTTTTGTATGCAGAATTGCCAAAGTATTAAATCATCTGCCCCCCCGCTAAGCTTTGGACCTGTATTTTCAACTGATATTTCAACCCTAATACATGTAATTCATTTTAGTCACTGTCCATGAAGTGCTCTTAGATAGCCTATATTTAAGGTCTTCAATATTTCCGTATATCACTGACCTAAATCTTTTTTTTACAGAATTGAAAAAAAGCTTGCCGTCTCCTTTAAATACGGTAATGTCTGGTACATTATTCATTATACTGTATGTGGGAATTGCCTGTCCCCAATATACTAGCCATTGACTATCATTATGTGCAATATAAAATAATAAATAAAACACACAACTAACTACTGTACTACCTACAGATCCACTCCAGTCGATCAAGCTGGCAATGACAAAGTGGGAAAATATTACTGGGTAGAGTGTGCATGTACATACAGTATACACACACACATTAAAGTGAAATCAGAGACCAGCTTAATCCAGTTCACCATGAAGACACCTGCTGCAAGACCTGCCTTACAGACTCCATTCATCACCACACCTCACTCACAGCAGAACCATGGCCTAATTAACAGTTAACAAACTAGTTTGGTCAAGAGAAAGATAAGGAAGGAATGAGGGTAACCAAAGGCTGGTAACATGGGCATATAGTTAGAGAATAGAGTGAACTTGCTGTAAAAAATAGTAGAGAAGCAAAAAGGGATCTGGAAGAGTTTTTCTGAATACATGACCAACAACACTGTCATAGACCAAGCAGTGATAATGTGCAAAGGGAAGGGAGCAGGTGGTCAATAGCTGGCTGTACAAGGGGAAATATGAAGGAAATATTGAATGAGGTCATCATATTTTGAACTTTATGATTTCTCATAGAATACAGTATACTGTACCTTAAAATTAACGCATTAAAGTACTTCTGCGCCATGGCTACAGTTTCCATTCTTATGGTTCAGTCATAATCCTTGTCTATAAATCTACAATACTCCTCGAATCACATTTATTTGCATTAATTTTAAAAAACTGGTACCTCAAATTGTTAATTCATACAGTTCTGCATCAGAATACACAGTACTGTACTATCACTCATTAGGAAAACACTACTGCTGCTGCTGCATGAATTCTCAAACCATCATTGGCTCAGCACTGTCACATGTTTTAGAGCCATAACTTATTGTACCACCACATGCCCAGTTCACAAATTTGGTTCTTCTCCATTATGGGAAATTTTGCTATACCATAGCATCAGCTGGGTTTACAGCTACAGCTACCCTAGCCACCTTGCTAACTAACAGCAAGAATGACAACAAGAGTTAACCAGTTTTCTTAAAACACTTTCAGAAGTTGTATATCTAACAAGTTGTCACTGTTCAAGTTGACTTAATATCACTGACTAGCTACACTGTAATTATGATTGCCTTGTCAGATACCGGTACTGTGTATGTCAAGCAAAGACGAAGTAACCTTTGATATCTAACCTTGTAATTTTCCTTTGGGACCTCACTCGACAACTACCCTCTGACCTAGGTAAACTTTATGGATTTTATCTAGTGCCAGTGGCTGATCTACTGAGGGGTGAGGAATATACAACCCAGCTGAATTATTTTTTGGGGAATTACAGTATCTTATTACTGTAATGCAAACACCATTGAAATGGTTGAAATGGCTGATATAGGATATGTATGGTACACACCTCTCCCTACCTAACCCATACAAACAAAACCTAACCTAATTAGCTATTTATCTTATCCTTCCTGCTGGATCCATGCTTTCATATCATCTTATTTTTGCCATGAAATAAGAGAATGCTAAATGAGAAACTGATAGCTTATAAATTGAAACCATACACATGTAAACCAGAAGTTATGATATTGGCCTAAGCATAACCTGTTGATAAATACTGTACAGTATTTCCCTATTCTCAAACTGAGATTTTTAGTAGGCACTTTTTCTCTTGCTGAATTATCTAAATAGCATTGTTGTCAGCTTAGCCACTTCTTATTAATATACAGTTGGCAATAATGTCATACAGGATAATAGGAAAACCATAAAACCTGTGGGACATATCTGAGCCAAACTACATATTTACCATTAATATTCCAGTACAGTATCATAGCGACTGGTTCTGATAGTACCGTACTGAATCCTTAAACAGGGCACTATGACAACGTTCACAATTTCACATACTAGTAACCTTTGTCAAGTTACATACATACTATAGTACCACTGTAATACCGTACGTCACACCAGGTTAGGTACAGTACGGTATACAGGGCCATATTCAAGAACATATTTTTAGTGGTGCATACGATGGCGTGGTACTGGTATGACGGCTCCATAAAAAAACAACAGAGCCATCGTACCGATACCACACCATCATCAACACCACGAATGTTTTTTTTGCATACGGCCCACGGTATACCAAGTACCACACCATCGTCAATACAAATTACCGGTAATGTTCTTGCATATGCCCTATGGGATACTGAGGGTGTGCATCATGGTGTGAACAATTTTGACGCACTCAGAATTACTTTCCCTCGTTTTTCATTAGGGCATACGGTACTGTATAGTCGGCAAAAAAAAAGGTAAATTGCCGGTTGGTATGATGTTTTTACCTTCTTTACTCACCAATTTATAACATTCTAAGACAATTTTCTTCAGAAATGCCCCATTTCCAAGATAGGGTATATTCAAATGGGGCATTTCAAAATTAACCTGACCTTACCTAACCTAACCAAGACTGCAGCAGACTACTGGGACCTAACCTGGGCAAACTACCGGGAAATAACCGTGATAAAGTACCAGGACCTGACCGGGGTAAAATACTAGGACCTAGCCGGATCTGGCAATACTGCTACAAAACGGCAATAGTCTAGATAAATACCCAAATACATATTGCAACTCCCCTATAGATAATTTAAATGTAAGGGTGGTTCCAATACTTTTTTGCCGACTGTACATGATGGTAACACGGCACTTCATACACCACTATAGTACAAAAGAACATTGTACACAAAATAGTGCAGTATTTAACACAATCAGGCATCCTTATTTTTCGTACACTAAGTACACTAAGACACATTATGGTATTATTACACAAGTACTGAGTTCTTGGCTAGGGCCGCGCAGTGTTACCACATCTGGCTAGGTCCCGGGAATTTGCCCCGGTTATATCCCGGTAGTTTGTCCAGGTTAGGTCCTGGTAGTTTGTCCAGGTTAGGTCCTGGTAGTTTGTCCAGGTTAGGTCCCAGTAGTCTGCTGTGGTCTAGGTTAGGTCAGGTCAAACTAATTTCCAAATTATGTTTGTAAAACGGGGCATATCTCCGAGAGAAACACCATAGATGAAAAGTGTGTCAGAATGGTCCAAAATAGTGGGTAATGATACTAAAATATACAATATAGTGAACACAGTACTTCTGTAAATTTACCCACATTATTATAGCACAAACGGGTATGTACAAGTACACACGATTTATGTACACCAATGAGACAATAGTACACATAATAGTACAAATAAACAGGTTATGTACACACACACAAGAGGTACACACGTTACTTATGTACACCACTGAGACAACAACACAAACAAACAGGTAATGTACACACACACAAGAGGTACACACGTTACTTATGTACACCACTGAGCAGTACACATAGAAGAGGAGGTAGTACACACGTTATTTATGTACACCACTGAGCAGTACATAGAAGAGGAGATAGTACACACGTTACTTATTTATGTACATATACCACTTGAGACAAAAGCAGTAGTACACATAAGAGCACAAACAGTCAGCAGGTATGTATGTACACACGACTATTTACGTACACACACCACCTAGTTAGACAACAACAACACTAATACAACACAACTGAACACTTATAAATAATTAAAAAATACAGGTATATGTGTACACTTACGTTTTCTGCACTGAAGAATAAAATATTGGCGTGTATGATGCACAGAAGAAGTAGCAGTAGAGAAGAAAAGTAAAAAGACACCTGTTGCTCCTGGCTGGCTGGCTGAACCTGTCACCTTGGAACCAAAACACTCGGTTCTGCTCCACTCACTCTCACTTGTCTCTCTACTCTCACTGAATGTATGTATGTATGTCTGTCTCTCTCTCTCTCACACACAACTCTCCCTTTGCCCGGCACACCCAAGACTCACAATGCACGCCCACCACTGAGACTGCACGCACACGGCCTACATTTGTTGAGCCCCCAATAGATAGATACAACCCCCAGACCCCCAAGCCTTACTAGGTTGCGAAATAAACACGAAAATAATGGACAAAAACTGGGCTCACTCACCTTGTATTACCTGGTTGGTGTGACCGTAGTTGCTTATTCACGATTTTAGTTCAGGGGAAGGGAATAATATAAGCTTCTTCTTCGTATGTTGGACTTGTTGGTAGTATCAGAAGGCGAGGTATTGCCGTATTTCCTTCATCATTATTATAACACGGGAATGAATCTAGGTAGGAATGTGGGAGAGTGAAACTGATTGCATTACGACTGGGAAAAGTAATATGTGTTTCATCTCTACTAAAACAGGTTCCCAAGAGCTACGTCAGTGATTGGGTGACCGGTGGTGGGTGGGTTGCCAGCTTCTCTCTCCCTCCTGCTCTCTTGAAATTTCCCCGTACTCGCATTAATATAAAACCACTATATCTTTCTTTAGTTTCTTAGCTACTTTGAGTTACCACTGACGTACGTAAATTTGGCGTGAAAGAGTACGTGTGTGCATTTTTGGAGAAGTTAAGTTAGTCAGCAAACCCAGCAGATATTTTAGTTACCCACTTCGTCACGGGCTGATCAACCTGTTCAGTGGAGGGTGGGAGGAAAGGTAGGGAGGGAGGGAGTGGAGGAGAGAAGAAGGGGGTAAGGAGGGGAGGAAGACAGGGGGGTAATGTAGCTCAGGGCCACGGCCATGGAGGAGGAGGAGGGAGGTATAGAGAGGAGAATCGTGGTTGACACCCTCCCTTTCATGTCAGCTAAAACTGCTCTTCTCATGCCATTAGCGAAAGGCTGCTCATCACTACTTTATATATTTTTTTCCTTTTTTTGTATCCTGGGTCCATCTTACATTGGACTATGTAGGCCTACCACGCACAGAAATAATATAATATTTGAGTGTCTCAGTGAAATAATTTTTATGCACATATATTATCATATCATCATCATTGTCAGTATCCGTAAAGATATAGAAATACGAAATCAGAAAGTTTAACAGTGACAGAAGAATCCCCATGGAGTGAAATAGGTCGCACATTCACTCGATCCTATACCTCCTTTCAAGCCCACGAAATTCTCAGCGGTTCTGTGACCCCCCATCCGAACCCCCTCCGAATACTTGTATCCACGACACACACAAAATGATATTGTTGCAGATACTAGTGTAACTTTCTCAAAATAAAATAATGGGAAAGGAAGCGAGACCAGCAAATTAGCAGCTAGAAAATGAGGTTTAATAAGTAGATATAAATTATATTCACTGTGACCAGCTGGAGAGAAAGGAAGAATATGTCAAGAAAAGCTAATTATATTCGCCTTGGAAGTCCCTGTAGGCCCTAAACTAACAAACCAAGACGAGGATGATGACCAAATCCATCTTAAAGACCGTGTGATCGTGTATGAAAATTGGAAGCTTCTGATTCCTCCTGACCATGCCATGAAACAAGCAAGCTCCTTCCATATAGGCTAGATGTGGTGTTTCGTGTCAATATTTGAAGGACTCGTTTACCTCCAATTTTCTGACTACATCACATGGTCCCTTAATGATCATATCCTTCATGGCTTACAGATTAACCTAAAGGGCTTACGAAATATTTAATTGCACTATGATGTTATCATGCAGTTAGTCAGGGGTCATATGGTTATTAAGTCATACAAATTAACTTACAAGACAAACTAAAAAAAATCATTATATATAGTTCCCAGTATAGCCTTGAAATGTTTCTAAAAACTGAATTATAACCGGTTGGGACAAGGCTGGTAACTGTTTATAAAAGTTCAATGCACATTTAGCATAGTTTTTTTTACAAGGACAAAGTATTATTAGGAAATACAAGAGAACTGAAATGTTGAAACCCAGAATAATTATGATACCAACGTGCACACCAAAGTTCCTGACGGGTCAAGATAGGTTTAATTCCTTCAGCAACCACAGATGAATAATGATTAAGTTGAAATTTTGCGATCACGACGTTTCTTCATCTCTACATCTGTACAGTAGCCTATCCATTCAGTACGTTATGTGAACGGTAATAATCGAAGTGAGCTTTTGGAAATGTAGATATATTTACAAATGCTCTGCAGGTGTCATAATTATGTCAAAACTCCTTGGTGGGAAAGTAGGAGAGGTGGGTCATCTCATCGACTGTGCTGGTTTTTGTGCAACCTTACACAGCAACAGCTTATAGTCTGCTATTGCATGACCCGTGCACCGCCGCGACCCGTTGAAAATCCTCTCTCTTTTCGAATCAGCACATCAGCCAGCAGCAGATCTTAAATAGCTCTCTTTCCTTTATAAGAAAACCCTTGATATGGAAAAGTCACCTAAAATTTCATCCACCCACCTGTTAACGAATTATCAAAGCACCAATGCTGTAAATTCCATGTAGCCCTCGTGTTGTAGTCAGAAAATTGGAGGTTAGCGAGTCCTTCAAACATTGCCACGAAACACCCCCTATATAGAAAAAGATTGTTTCGTGGCATAGTAAGGAGGAAACACAAGCCACCTACAAGTCTCATACACGACCACAGGATCCTTAATCTCGCTTTCATTCTGGCACTTTTCCTTTCTAGGTGGCTGAGTTTATTTTTATTTTTTTGTCTTCTCACCACTTTCCTCTGTGACCTCCTCCCCTCTTCCTCCCACATTCACATCGTAACCCCCCCCAACCCCCCCTTTCCCTTCCCTTCCCTCACAAGGACCGGTTGGCTGGGGGGGAGGTCAGATTATGGAAGGGGAGAGGAGGAGGAGGGGGGAAGGAAACTTTCACCCCACCGGTCAACCTTCCTTCCCGTCCATCCCCCCACCTACTCCCTCTCCACATCAACTCTCTCCCTCCCCTCCAACTCTCCTCCCTCTCTTCCGTCACTCTCCCCTCCCCCCCCCTCACACACTCATACTATCCTCTCCACATCAACTCCCTCCCCTCCACTCTCCCTCTCTTCCGTCACTCTCCCCTCCCCCACCCCACACTCATATTATCCCCTCCACATCAACTCCCTCTCCTCCACTCTCCCTCTCTTCCGTCACTCTCCCCCCCCCCCCTACACATGTACAATCCCCGTCACCTCTCCCACTCTCCCTCCCTGTTCTCCTGCCATCCGTCTCCCTCAATCCTCATCACCTTCTTCCCTCCCCTCTATCTCCTTCTTGCATGCTATTCCCCATTCGCTTCCCCTCTCTCCCTCCCTTACCCCTTCTCCCCCTACTTATCACACATTCCCCTCTCCCAAACCCCCTTCCCTTTAAATCCCCCCCTCCCCCCCATGCCTCGATAGCCTTCAGTTTCCCCCACTCCCTCTCTCTCTTTCATTCTTTCCCTTCCCTCCTGGGTTTTGGCGCCCCTTTGAACCCGAGCCACTCCCCTTTTTAATTCCTCCACTGTTCCCCTCCCCCCTCCCCATTCCTTGGCTTCTAATTCCGTCTTTTTTGTTGCCCCTCCTCTCTCTATCTATCTTTTTTGTTCCTCTCTCTATCTATCTTTTTTGTTGTCCCTCCTCTCTCTATCTATCTTTTTTGTTGTCCCTACTCTCTCTATCTATCTTTTTTGTTCCTCTCTCTATCTATCTTTTTTGTTGTTCCTCCTCTCTCTATCTATCTTTTTTGTTGTCCCTACTCTCTCTATCTTTTTTGTTGTCCCTACTTTCTCTATCTTTTTTGTTGTTCCTACTCTCTCTATCTATCTATCTTTTTTGTTGTTCCTACTCTCTCTATCTATCTTTTTTGTTGTCCCTACTCTCTCTATCTATCTTTTTGTTCCTCTCTCTATCTATCTTTTTTGTTCCTCTCTCTATCTATCTTTTTTGTTGTCCCTCCTCTATCTATCTTTTTTGTTCCTCTATCTATCTATCTTTTTTGTTGTTCCTCCTCTCTCTATCTATCTTTTTTGTTGTCCCTCTATCTATCTTCTCTCACGTGCTACAAGGTCTTTCAAGCCTAGTACGATCTTCATTCTTTCTCTTCTTCCTTCCCCCTCCTTCCTTGACAGTAAAATAATAC
The DNA here is from genome assembly GCA_033782935.1 of Petrolisthes cinctipes. NCBI lineage: Eukaryota > Metazoa > Arthropoda > Malacostraca > Decapoda > Porcellanidae > Petrolisthes > Petrolisthes cinctipes. The sequence goes on along the minus strand of JAWQEG010003319.1, from coordinate 126,042 downwards.
CATCATTATCATCATCATCTCTCCTCTCTCTTCTCTACTCCCTTCGTCATATTTTTCTACCTCTCTACTTCCCTCATTTCCCTTCCTCTGCCCTGCCCTGCCCTTCCCTTCCCTTCCTCAGCCCTGCCCAGCACTGCCCTCCTCCTACCTTCCCTTCATCTCCCTTCCTCAGCCCAGCCCTCCTCTGCCCTTCTCCTTCCTTCCCATCACGTATTTTTACCTAGTTGATTAGGAATTAAGCTTTGTGTGTATGCGTGTGTGTATTACAGTCGAGTCTCCAGAGTGTGTGTGTGTGTGTTTGTTTGTTACAGTAGAGTCTCCAGTGTGTGTGTGTGTGTGTGTGTGTTACAGTAGTCTCCAGTGTGTGTTTGTTTCACCCGGTCTTGATCACGTCCTGGACACGTGCTCGCCAACTGTTACCCTCCCGGAATGAGCTCAGAGCTCGTAGTGACCGATCTTTGGGTAAGGCTGTGTAGCCTGTGTGTGTGTGTGTTTGTGTGCTACAGTAGAGTCTCCACTGTGTGTGTGTGTACCTGGTTGTACAGCTGTGTGTGTGTGTTTACATATAGTTGTTTTTCATTTTGGAGAGAGAGAGAGAGAGAGAGAGAGAGAGAGAGAGAGAGAGAGAGAGAGAGAGAGAATCATAATATTACAGTATAGAGTAGGAGTACATGTAATTTCCTTCACACGTGCGTTTCCCACCTATAGCGTTCTCAGGCATACATCCCCTCCAGTAAAGGAGAGAGTATACTTTTGGTACACTCGCGGTCAAAAATTGTGTCCCGATCCCCTGGCAAGATGAATCGCAAACAGCCTAGCTTTGAACAATAACTGTGTGTCTCCCTACAACACACATTTGTTCAAATAATCAAAGCTTGGCTAGTTGCAATTCATCGTGCCAAGGGATCAGGACAAACATTTTGTTTATATAAATTTTTTTTATTATATAAATAATTTTTTTTATATGTTACGGGACTGGAAGACCTACATCACACCACAACTGCTCGTTGCCTGGTTCGACCCCGAAAAGGATGCGAGGAGATACCAAGACCTGGTCGGTTTTTGAGTGTACTACAGTGTGTTATGAAGCTCGAGATTCCCTCTTTAACATATTCGGCCGTCTGCACTAATCAAGGATCATTCCAAGTTTACAACAAACAAAACTTTAAATTTTTTTTCTTATAAAAATTATTTTTTATATTTTGTTTTATTTTGTTTTATTTTTTTGTTTTATAATTTTTTTTTATAAAATTATAAAAAAAAAGTTTATAAATTTTTTTTCTTTAAATCTTTTATTTTTTTTTATATAAAAAAAAAATTTATAATATTTTTATTTTATAATTTTTTTTTATAATTTTTGTTATAAATGTTTTTGTTATAAATTTTTTTTGTTATAAATGTTTTTTTTATAAAAATTGTTTTTTATAAAAAAAAAATTATAATTTTTTTTATAAAAATGTTTGTTTATATTTTTTTTATATTTTTTTTATATATTTTTTTTATAAAAAAATAATTTTTTTTATAAATTTTTTTTATAATTTTTTTTTATAAAAATGTTTTTTTTATAATTTATTTTATAAATATTTTTTTTTTTTTATAATTTTTTTTTATAAAATGTTTTTTTTATAATTTTTTTACAATTTTTTTATAACATTTTTTATAAAAAAAAATTATAATTTTTTTTATAAAGTTTTATAAAAAAAAATTATATAAAATTGTTTTTATAAAAAAAAAATTATAATTTTTTTTATATTTTTTTTATAAAAAAATTATAAATTTTTTTTTATAATTTTTTTAATAAAATAATTATAATTTTTTGTTTATAATTTTTTTTTTTTATAATTTTTTTTATAATTTTTTTTTATATATTTTTTTTTATAATTTTTTTTATACAATTTTTTTATATATAATTTTTTTTGTAAAAATTTTTTTTTATAATATTTTATTATAAATTTTTTTTTATAATTTTTTACATATATTTTTTTTTTTATAAAAATTTCTTTTTATAATTTTTTTTATATATTTTTTTATATATATTTTTTTTTATAAGGTTCGAACAACTGTGCGTCTCCCTACAACACACATTTGTTCGAATCATCAAAACTTGGCTAGTTGCGATTCATCGTGCCAAGGGATCAGGACACAATTTCTGGCCGCGAGTGTACATTGGAGCGCCTTGATTCCTCCAAAGTATGCCAAAAAACAGAACCAGAGGAACAAAAATAATGGTGGCCTGTTGCATGGAATAGTTTGGAGGAATCATTTGCTCCGGATTTACCAACACTGTATATATCCTCCCCTTAATTAAGGACCCTGTAATTGTGTATGGGAATTGGAGGCTTCTGATTCCTCCTGACTATGCCACGAAACAAGCTCTTTCCATATCTTTGCACATACTGTAATATATCCTTTATGGCATTACTGTATCTAATAAATATTTATGAGGGACAGAATTCAGAGTTTTAAAGTTTGTTAATTTTACCCTTGTTTTTTTTTTTTTTTTTTTTTTTTTTTTTTTTTTTTTTTTTTTTTTTTTTTTTTTTTTTTTTAATGGAGTCTCTTATCCCTCCAAAGCAATGCTATGAAACAGATCCCTTGAAATTTAATTGGTGTATTCTGCTTCCTGGTATATTTTGGAGGAATCAGTAACACTTGAAGCCACCTTAAAAAAAATCACCTACCGAATCTCTAATTAATATATCTCATTCTGGCCACTTGTTCCCCCCCCCCACCACCCACCCATTTACCCCCATCCTATTAACCTGGCCCCCTTCCACCCCCACCCCACTAACCTCACTCACTCACCTCCACACCCACCCTCCTAACCAGGCCCCCCTCCACCCTCCCCCACTCCACTAACCTGGCCCCCCCTCCACCCTCCCCCACTCCACTAACCTGGCCCCCCTCCACCCCCACCCCACTAACCTCCCTCACTCACCTCCACACCCACCCTCCTAACCAGGCCCCCCTCCACCCTCCCCCAACCCCCCCAAACTGGCCCCTTCCACCCCAACCCTCCTAACCTGGTCCCCCTCCACCCTCCCTCCACCCCCACCCCACTAACCTGACTCACCCCACTAACCTCCCTCACTCATCTCCCTTCACCCCCACCCCACTAAGCTCGCACCCTCCCCTACCCTCCTAACCTGGTCCCCCTCCACCCTCACCCCCACTAACCTCGCTCACTCCCTCCACTCCCACCTTTCCTTCAAGACCACTGACTGCATTATTAGTTTTCTCTCAGCCAGGCTCTATAAATATACACACACGACACCAACACCAACAACACCAACACCACCACCACGGCTGGGAAATAATTGGACGAGATAGGATAGTCACTTTTATCTTATCGTTTGGAAAGTCACGAAGTGGGTAAATTTACAACTAACGTTAACTAATATTTACAGTATACATAATTTAATAGGAATATACCGGTACATACACACACACACACACACACACACACACACATATATATATATATATATATATATATATATATATATATATATATATATATATATATATATATATATAGAGAGAGAGAGAGAGAGAGAGAGAGAGAGAGAGAGAGAGAGAGAGAGAGAGAGAGAGAGAGAGAGAGAGAGAGAGAGAGAGAGAGAGAGAGAGGGAGAGAGAGATAGAGAGAGAGGTAAATAAGTACTGTATAATAATATTAATAATTATATATACAACAGCAGCATCAGGTATCTATAAGTTATAAATCCACATCAACCATGAACACACTCCTGGACAACCAAACATAAAGAGTGGACAACATCTTTATAACATCAATTACATATAAACGTTTTGTTTGAGTGTTATGTATTGTTTATTTTCTGCTGCTATGTCACGGAAGCAAACCCACCAAGACTTATTATGTCCCATCAAACACCACTCCAAACCCTCCTAACCTGTCCCCCCTCCCCCCTTACCATCCCTCCTAACCTATCCTCCTTCCACCCCCCCCACCCTACTAACCTCACTCACTACCCCCTTCAACCCCATCCCTCCTAACCTGTTCCCCCTCATCCCTTCCCATCCCTTCTAACCTATCCCCCTTCACCCTCCTAACCTCATTCACGCCCCTTCAACCCCATCCCTCCTAACCTGTTCCCCCTCACCCCTTCCCATCCCTCCTAACCTATCCCCCTTCCACCCCCCCACCCTACTAACCTCACTCACTACCCCCTTCAACTCCATCCCTCCTAACCTGTTCCCCCTCATCCCTTCCCATCCCTCCTAACCTATCCCCCTTTACCCTCCTAACCTCATTCACGCCCCTTCAACCCCATCCCTCCTAACCTGTTCCCCCTCATCCTTTCCCATCCCTCCTGACCTATCCCCCTTCACCCTCCTAACCTCATTCACCCCCCTTCACTCTCACCCCACTAACCTCACTCACCCCCCCCCTTCACCCCCACCCTCCTAACCTCACTCACCACCCTTCACCCTCACCCCACTAACCTCACTCATCCCCCTTCTACCCCCACCCCCACCTCACTAATCTCATTCACCCCCCCTTCACCCCGACTCTCCTAACCTCACTCACCCCCCTTCCACTCCCCCACCCTACTAACCTCACTCACCACCCCCCTTCTACCCTCCCCCACCCTCCTAACCTGTCCCCCCTCCCCCATCCTACTAACCTCACTCACCCCCCTTCCACCCCCCCCTATTATACGAAACTATATAGACATAAATTAAGATCTCGCTCACTCACTCACTTTTTATTATTGCCTTTCTTTAGTTCTTCATAACTTTCTCAGTAAAAAATAAAATTAATCTTCTTATAACCCAAAGTTTCCGTCGATATATAATTATACTGTATATTATATGTAGGTAACTATTATATTTATTTTGTATTGTTGTGAGCTGTTAAATCATTGCTATCCCCTAAAAAAAAGTACAATATTGAAAGTATTAAATATAGTGTGTGGTATAGTGTTTTATTAATGTAACTATTCTATATTCTGTATTGATGTGAGGTTAAAAGAGATAATTTTACATTACGGTATTGTGTATTCATAAAACTAGTGTTTATATTTTGTATTGTTGTGAGTTGTTAATTCATTGCTTCCCCCTAAAAATGCAATATAAATAGTGATATATATAAATACAGTATATATAATTATTATATATATATAGTCTTTTATAGTGTATTATGAAACTATTTTTATTTTGTATTGTTGTGAGTTGTTAAATCATTGTTGTACTCCCCTAAAAGTGTAACATAAATAGTGATATGTGTATATATATAGTGTGGTTGGAGGAGTGTAGTAGGTTAGTGAAAGTGGTCACGCCTTACACTCACTCACACACCAAACTTGTATTCACTCTTCATTAAAGGGAAACTTTTGTGTTGGTTAATCTGGAGCTACTGAATCCTCCAAACTATTCCAAGCAACAGAACACCATTATTTTTGTTCATCTGGTCCTGTTTCCTGGCATACTTTGGAGGGATCAAGGCATTCCAATGTACCAAAAAAGAATGACCACCTTAAGACACACGACCTATAGATTAAAATGTCCCTTAGTCCATCTTCCCTCCTGAAAAGTTATTATGTCCAACGAGCTTATTATTATTATTATTATTATTACTATTATTAATATTATTTTTATTATTATCATTTTTATTATTATTATTATTATTATTATTATTATTACTATAGTAGTAGTAGTAGTATATATTTTTTTGTTACAAGAAGTGTATCTAGGCATCTCGAACGAAATATTGATTCTTGGCCTTTTGAACAGGGCATATATCAGTTCACATACACACACACACAGATCACTTCAAATGGTGCCAGCAGGTTTGAGTGCCAACGAGCCTAACACTAACATGTAAGTGAAGATAATAATAATTTAGGCACTGTATTGTAATTAGGTATTTACAGAAAGATACAGGTTGTTCAATATTGGTCTGGCTATAATTATACTGTATGGATTTCTTGAATATGTGTGTGTGTGTGTGTGTGTTCTTACTTATTTGTATCTTTACAGGATTGAGTCAAGCTCGTAATGTCGCGTATTTTAAAACCCAATTATCATATTATTCTTTAAAGTTATTTATATATGTTTTTGATACACATCACTTCTTCTGGTAATTTGTTCCATTTGTCTATTACTCTATTTTATTTGGAAAACTATATTTCTGTGTGTGTGTGTGTGTGTGTGTGTGTGTGTCAAAGAGTGAGCTGAGAAGTGAGCCAAGAAAGGAGTGAGCTGAGGTGTGTGTTTGTATGTGTGTGTGCCTGAATAATGTGAGCCCAGCAAGGAGTGAGCTGAGGTGTGTGTGTGTGTGTGTGTGTGTGTGTACAATGTGAGCCAAGGTCACAACCCAGAACACCTCACTCTCAACTTTTACTTTCTGACCAGTGGTATGGCTCCCCTCCCTCCCCTCCCCTCTCTCTCTCTCGTTTTAAAAAGTTCCCAGCTGTCTCTTCCCTTTCCTATCTCTCTCATTTTCTGCTTCATCTCTCTCTCTCTCTCTCTCTCTCTCTCTCTCTCTCTCTCTCTCTCTCGTTTTAATTAAAGAGTTTCAGACTGTCTCTTTTTCTTCCCCTCTCTCTCTTTCGTTTGTCAATTCCTCCTGCTTCCCTCCTTTATTACTCCTTCATGCATGACTCCACACTTTTCTCTTGGCCTGGTTACTTCCATCCCTGTCTCTCCTTCCTTCCTTCCTTCCTTCCTTGCCCTCTTCCCTCCCTCCCGTCCCCTCTTCCTTTCCATCTTCCCTATCTCCTTCCTGTCTGTTTGTCTGTCTGTCTATCTATCTGTTTAAATATGTTTCTCTTTCTGTTTGTCTCTGTCTGTCTGTCTCGTTGTTTATCTGTCTGTCTATCTGTCTCTCTGTTAACTTGTCTTTTCATATTAATGACCCTGTGATCGTGTATGAGAATTGGAGGCTTCTGATTCCTCCTGACTATGCCACGAAACAAGCTCCTTCCATATGGGTGGTGTGTCGTGGCAATATTGGAAGGACTCACTACTAACCTCCAATTTTCTGACTACATCACACGGTCCCTTAATGTTTATCTCTTCTCATACTCATCTCTGCTACACTCTCTTGTCAATCTCGTTTTCCTCCCTTGTTTACATTCTTCTCAATCTACACGCCTCTCCCTCCCTCTGTCATTATCCCTTCTTATCTGCCTTCCTGTTTACCTTCCTCCAAATCAACCTACTTTCCTTTCTCCCTCCCTTCATTTCCTTCTCTGTCAACCTCCCTTCCCTACCTATCTGCCTTCCTACTTACCTTCTTCCTCCCCCTTCCTTCTCTGTCAGCCTCCCTTCCCTGCCTATCTGCCTTCCTACTTACCTTTCTCCATGTTGACATAGGTAAATACTACCCAAATCAACCTACTTTCCTTTCTCCCTCCCTTCCTTTCCTTTCTCCCTTTCTTCCTTCTCTGTCAACCTCCCTTTCCTACCTATCTGCCTTCCTGCTTACCTATTATCAGTGCCCTACCTGCCTACGTAACGGTGTACCTTGCCTTCCTCCCTACCTACCCATCATGCTCACCCCCCCCCCCCATCCCTGCCCCCTTCCTTACCTCACGGATGACCCCTCCACCTCACTCCCTACCCACTTACCTACCCACTTAACCACTGACCTACCTGTCTGCCTACCATTCCATTTATTAGTTGACCTACCTACATACCAACCTACCTACCAACCTATCCACTTACTGAATGACCCTGCCTCCCTGCATGTCTACCTACCTACCCATTTCATTACCTACCTACCTACCTGCCTACCTCCCTACCTACCTACCTGCCTACCTACCTACCTACCTACCTGCCTACCTACCTACCTACCTGCCTGCGTACCTGCCTACCTACCAACCTTACCTGCCTGCCTGCCTACCTGTCTGCTTGGTGTGGTTGAACAGCTTTTACTGCAGCAGCACCTTGGCCTCCATTCCACACCACCACCACCAACACCATCACACATAGAATTCGAAGCTGGCTCGTCCTCCTCACATCACACACACACACACACACACACACACAAATAGGCTATAGGGTCCTACACACACACACAATTTATAAGTCAACACAAAGGTGGTGTTAGATACTGTCACCAACTCATAACACCACTACTACTACTAACACCAACACCATCACCACCATCACCACCACTATTCCTACCTAACTTTATTTATTCTCGTACAATATTACATGCAGGCTTTATTTATTACGTGGGAGAGTATAATTTTGGTACAGCACATTGGAGCACCTAGATTCTTCCAATATATACCAGGAAACAGGACCGAATTGATAGATATAATGGTGTGTCCTGTTGCTTGGAATAGTTTGGGGGAATCAGTCGCTCCAGAATTACCACCAAACATTGGATTTAATATTAAGAAGTTAATGATTAGTACTCTGTCATGTCTTGAGATAATGTTAAACTGTACGAACCTAAAATTATTATCATTATTAGTTGCTGAAACCATATTATCATGAGAGAGAGAGAGAGAGAGAGAGAGAGAGAGAGAGAGAGAGAGAGAGAGAGAGAGAGAGAGAGAGAGAGAGAGAGAAGAGAGAGAGAGAGAGAGAGAGAGGAGGAAGAGAGAGAGAGAGAGAGAGAGAGAGAGAGAGAGAGTGCAATCAAGCAAAAATCAATAAAAAATAGAAGATACAATATTTTAAGGAATAACATATAGCAAAAAACATAATGCAAACAAAATAATAGCAATAAATAAAAAATATACTAAAAATAATAAAATAAAAAAATAATGATAAAAATAGAACTAGATCCAAGAACTAGATTATGTTAAGTAATAGGAAAGTGAGTGAGTGAGTGAGTGAGTGAGATAGTGAGTGAGAGAAGTGAGGGAGGAGTGAGTGAGAGAAGTGAAGGTGAGTGAGAAAGTGAGGGAGTGAGGGAGGGAGTGTGTGTATGAGTGAGTAAGTAAGTGAGAAAGTGAGTGAGAAAGTGAGTGAGTGAGTGAGTGTTTTGTAGTGTGTAATGAAGCAGAGTTAAATTGACTTGACTTGACTTGACTTGGGTTAAACTAGGTTAGGTTGTGTTCAAGGCCGACACACACACACACACACACACTAACACACACACACATAAGTAACACAATTTAGTTCATTCACACACACACACAAGTATAAAAAAATTTAGTTCACTAACACACACTCACACACAGACACACGCACATACACACACACACAGGTAAGCAATTTAGTTTACACACACACACACACACACAAGTAACCCAATTTAGTTCACTCACACACACATACACACACACACACAGGTAAGCACAATTTAGTTACACACACACACACACACAAGTAACCCAATTTAGTTCACTCACACACACATACACACACACACAGGTAAGCACAATTTAGTTTACACACACACACACATACACACACACACACCTACCATGTTGCTCTGACCCTCCTACAACAACAGGAATAAAAACAAAAATAACATAAAAAACTACAACAAAAACAATAACAACACCAATAACACAAACAACAACAACAACAACATGAACCTAATTCAATATACACACAGTTTCAATTCCAGTCAGAATCATTAAATTAAGGAGACAATACAATAATATACTTTTGGTAAATTGGAGTGACTTGATTCCTCCAAAGTATGCTACCACGAAACAGGACCAAATGAATAAAAATAATGAGTGTGTGGCTTGTTGTTGCTTGGAATAGTTTGTAGGAATCAGTTGCTCTATAGATTTCTGGAGCAAATGATTCCTTCAAAATATTCCAAAGCAATGACAGGACACCATTATTTTTATTCATCTGCAGGTCCTGTTTCCTGGCAGCATACTTTGGAGGAATTAAGGCACTCCAATTTACCAACACTGCACTATATATTTAATGAGGCAGCATCAGCATCCTCATAATCTATAAACCTCATTCCAATACCAGTTTCATTATTATATTATTCTGTTTATCATGAGAGACTAACAGGTCTGGCTGGAATCGTGACGTGTGTGTGTGTGTGTGTGTGTGTGTGAGAGAGAGAGAGAGAGAGAGAGAGAGAGAGAGAGAGAGAGAGAGAGAGAGAGAGAGTTAGGTTCAGTGGTATGTGTGTGTGTTTGGTGTATGAGAGAGAGAGAGAGAGAGAGAGAGAGAGAGAGAGAGAGAGAGAGAGGTTTAGTGGTATGTGTGTGTGTTTGGTGTATGAGAGAGAGAGAGAGTTAGGTTTAGTGGTTTGGTGTGTGGTGTATGAGAGAGAGAGAGAGAGAGTTAAAGTTAGTTTCAGTAGTGTGTGTGTGTGTGTGTGTGTGTGTGACCTCCCAGACCTCGATACGTGCATGAAACCAGAGTCCAGGGATATTAATTAAATAACAGATAAAACTCTTATTGTCTTGTCATTATATATAAAATAATAATTCCTTGAACTCGTAATAAAGAAATGATAATAATTCTACCCGACCACATATTCCTTTTTAAATAGTATACAAAATTATTAAAAATTATTGTTTTATTGTGAATCATCATTGGATAAGTTATTTCACACACACACACACACACACACACACAGGAGGTAGGTAGGTATGTACAATATAGTTCATGCACACACACGCACACAGGTAAGCACAATTTAGTTTTCACACACAAACACACACACACACACAATGACAGACTGAATGGAATATGGAGGTGGAATATCACGAACCTGACTCACTCCTTTAATATATTTCTATCACGTAAGGCCAATTAAATACACACACACACACATCCTTCCCCTCTCCACACACACATACACACACCCTCCCAATTAAGTATACACACACACACCCTCTCCCAATTAAGTACACACACACACACACCCTTCCCCTCTCTCTACACACACACACACACACACACTCTCCCAATTAAGTATACACACACACACCCTCTCTCCCATTTAAGTACACATACACACACACACACATACAGTACCAGAATATACGAGTTTTCCTAACCTAGATATAAAATATAGCAATAAGAGCATAGTGTACCGTAGTGTTGGTAAATCTGGAGTAACCGATTCCTCCAAACTATTCCAAGCAACAGAACACCATTATTTTTGTTCATCTGGTCCTGTTTCCTGGCATACTTTGGAGGAATCAAGGCACTCCAATGAACCCAAAAGAAAACATTTAATTCCTTATTGCTTCTCTGTATGCAAGGACATTCATGGTATAGTACTTACGATGTTGTGATGCCGGTGCGATGATTCCTGAGACAGAGCCATCGTATCGTATAATATCGTTGCCAAACTATCATAGTCAACACTACGAATGTTGTAGTGTACTGGTGTGTGTGTGTGTGAATTAAATTATGTTACCTGTCTGTGTGTGTGTGTGTGTGTGTGTGTGTACTAAATCATGCTACATGTGTGTGTGTGTGTGTGTGTGTGTGTACTAAATCATGCTACATATGTGTGTGTGTGTGTATGTGTGTGTATGTGTATTAAATCATGTGTGTGTGTGTGTGTGTACTAATTTATGTTACCTGTGTGCATATGTGTGTGTGTTGTAGTGTACTAGTGTGTGTGGGTAGTGCCAGGAATGAGGGCAATACATACATACATACATACATACATACATACACGTGCTGGTGGGTGTGGTCGTGTGGGTGGGTGGGTGGGTGGGTTGTTCACTGGCCACACATACACACACACACACACACACTTTCTTTAATACACACACACCCTTTCTACATTACACACACACACACACACACACACACACACAATTTCTTTAATACACACACACCCTTTCTACATTACACACACACACACACACCCACCCTTTCTAAATTACACACACACACTTTATTTAATACACACACACCCTTTCTATATATTACATACATACATACACACACACACACACACACACACACTTTCTCTAATACACACAGGAATGGTCTACCAAGTGATCCTGTGATTGCATAACAACGAATCTATTAATAGCGTTGTACTGCAGTTACGTAGTCTTTCATTATACCTATGTTGTAATAAGCCCTCGAAAAAAAAAAAGAATGGCGTGTGTACGAATTTTTATGGCCAAAATTAAGGTGGTAATTCACTTATGTTACATTGGAGTGCCTTGATTCCTCCAAAGTGTGCCAGGAAACAAGGACCAGATGAACCAAAATAATGGTGTTCTGTTGCTTGGAATAGTTTGGAGGAATCAGTTGCTCCAGATTTACCAACACTGTACTTCCCCCTTATAAAAAGCTAGGTTTTCACATATATACACGAATAATCTACAGTAGTTCCCGACGCCGCCAAGAATAAACCAATTTTTTTATAATATTGAATGAAATCCTTATTCGGGAGTCCATAGGCTACATTCCAGTGTTCATAAGTTTCAGATATGTACACTCGAGCTCATAAATTCGCGCCCACGTCCCCAAATGTTTATGTCATCTGAGCTGGTAACACTGTGTGGGGAATGTGTCATTGTTGGTGAAAGATTGTATCATGTCCTTCTACTATGTTCCACCTACTCTGATTCCTCACCAAATAAATGTTACCAGCTCAAATGGCATAAACATCTAAGTACGTGGTCGCGAATATACAGGCTCGGATGTACGGTACCTCGTTGTGTAACTGTTGGGTGTAGTAACTGTTGGGTGTCTTGGGTTGCATTACATTCACCAACGAAAAAGCCAAGAGATGAAATGAGGGAATAGGCAGATATATTTATAGTTATGGTGAGTGTAATGTAATGTTAGACAAAGTGCGCCAAAAATGTACAGTACACAACTGTATATTACATGTACTTTGTTGTAGCTGTCTGTATGTCTGTCCCTGTATGTGTGTCTGTCTCTCTCTGTCGGTGTTTGTTTGTCTCTGTTTATCTATCTGTCTGTCTGTCTGCCTGTCTGTGTGTCTGTATATCTGTATCTGTCTGTCTGTCTGTGTCTGTATTTGTTTGTCTGTCTGTGTGTGAATCTGTCTTTGTCTGTCGCTGTTTGTATGTGAGTCTATCTCTGTCTGTCGTCTGTGTGTCTGTATCTGTATGTCTGTGACTGTCTGTGTGTCTGTATCTATCTGTCTGTGTGTCTGTATCTGTCTGTCGTCTGTGTGTCTGTATCTGTCTGTCTGTGTGTCTGTATCTGTCTGTCTGTGTGTCTGTATTTGTCTGTCTGTGTGTGTGTTTGTGTGTCCAGGTTTGACAGAAATGTATAGAGACCACAATTTTTTTGAGGCAAGTTTCGAGTTACAAAGATAATAATAATAATAAAAAACAACTCCAACAACAGTAAAGTGAAATTTTTACGAGTTCAACAATAAAAAAATTTCAAGTGGTGATATTATTATTTTTAGTTCATGGTGGTCTTGGGTGAGGCAACACACACACACACACACACACACACACACACACACACACACACACACACACACACACACAGGATAAAACCTCACAACAACAACAAGAACAACAACAATGAAGAAGAGAGGTTGTGCGGTGTCCAGGTCCCTCCCCTTTCTTTACATGTCTCCCTCCTCTCCCCTCCCTTCCCCTCCCCTTCCATCTCCTCATCTCCCCTCCCATGTTTCCTTCTCCTACCCTCCCCTCCCCTCCCCTACCTTTCCCTTCCCTCTCTTTCCATGTTTCCCTCCCATCCCTTCCCTTGACTCCCTCCCCTCCCCTCCCCTTCCCTCTCCTACCCTCGTCTCCCATGTCCCCCTCCCGTCCCCTCCCCAGCCTGCCACATCAGTAAGAGAGGGTGTGTCTGCCTGCCTGCCTGCCTGCCTGGTCACGGTGGGTAGGTCAGGGGCAACGAGCAGGTCAAGTCAGGTCTCTCTCTAACCCAGATCAATATATATAGCGAGAGAAAGAGAGACTCACCCGGTTTTATGGGCCGGGGTAACAATACACATTTGGTACATACATACATTGGAGTGCCTTAATTGATTCCTCCAAAATATGTCAGAAAACAGGACCAGATGAACAAAATTAGTGGTGGTCTGTTGTTGCTGGGATATAGTTTAGAGGAATCAGTTGCTCCAGATTTAACAACAACAACAACAACAATCACAACAACAACACTGGATTATATACACCCTTAATAATTCTCTCACAAGCAAGCCAGTATGTAGCCTGCCTGCCTGGTTGGTTCTCACTCTTGCTTGCTCTACACACACACACACACACACAAACACACTCTTGCTTGCTCTACATACTTATACACACACACACTCACTCTAAATATGCCACATCTAACCTCAATACAATAATAATAATAATCATGCCTTACTACTAACACCTTCACTATATAATTTAGTATACAACTGATTCGTTGAAGCATTGTCAGAGTTGATATATAAATTACTGATACATAATAATTAATCACTGTTTATGAATTCATTTACTGTAAACACGCTCTGTGGCAAAATGTATAAATTGACTGTACACTCGAGCTCGTAAATTCGCGACCACGTCCCCAAATGTTTATGTCATCTGAGCTGGTAACACTGTGTGGGGAATGTGTCATTGTAGGTGAAAGATTGTATCATGTCCCTCTACTATGTTCCACCTACTCTGATTCCTCACCAAATAAATGTTACCAGCTCAAATGGCATAAATATCTAAGTACGTGGTAGTGAAATTACGAGCTCGGGTGTACATCTAAATACATTATATATTACAAACATGAGTAAAACTATTGTATATATGACTGCATAAGATAGGTACAGGTTCAGTTACGGTATAATTATGCAATACTGTACTATAGTCTGTGTTTTAGGAGTCTAACCGTGATTGGTGGAAGTTAACCAATCAAGAACTTGCAAGGTAATAATGATGTCAGCTAGTTTGGTATAGAAAGACTACAATGACTAAAAATTTGCTGAAAGACTGGTGTTAGTATATGTGGTGGAGAGGAGAGAGGAGGGAGAAAAAGAGGTTAGGTTAGGGAATGGTCTTAGGTCAGGTTAGGTCGGGCGTGGTGTAGTTTGTGAGGCACGGATGTAACAATTAAAGAGAGAGAGAGAGAGAGAGAGAGAGAGAGAGAGAGAGAGAGAGAGAGAGAGAGAGAGAGAGAGAGAGAGAGTAATAATAATATAGAGGGTGAAGGAAGGTATAATAAATTGGTAAAGTTTAATTAATGATCTTATTGTAAATTCTGGAACTAGTTTGGTAAAGAAAGGGAATATAAATGTGTACATAAATCATAAGTAATATTGCAGTATCAATGATTCAAAGAAGAAACTTATAATATATATATTTGTATAATTTACAGTGAAATGATGAATTCTTTCTCTGCCATGCATATATAGGAAACTTTCACTTATAATAAATAATACATACTGTACCTTACCAACCCTGTGTATACTTACATTTATGGATCCTATGATCGTGTATGAGACTTGGTGGCTTCTGATTCCTCCTATCTATGCCACGAAACAAGCTCCTTCCATATAGGTGGTGTTTCGTGGCGACATTTGAAGGACTCGTTTACCTCCAATTTTCAGACTACAACGATCCCAGGGTCCTTAACCACATATGAAATGAATACATGATATTATTCAACATGTTTATCTATAGCTTAGCACTTTATACCTCTTACATATCTTTCACCACTAATGGAATGGTCTGTTATTATCGGATCTTTTGAGGATTATGTTATCTTTACAGCCTACACTCTATAATCTTATCACTTGTACACTCGAGCTCGTACATTCGCGACCACGTACATACCTAGATGTTTACGTCATCTGAGCTGGTAACGCTGTGTGTGGAAGGTGTCATTGCAGGCGAAAGATTGTATCATGTCTCTCTACTATGTTCCACTTACTCTGATTCCTCCCCAATTAATGTTACCAGCTCAAATTACATAAACATCTAAGCTAAGTACAGCCACAATCAAATAACCACCGATATTTTCTTTCCATCGTAGTAAATATCTTGGTAATAAAGAACAACACGTGTATGATTTTGCAGCACCTCAACATAATAATTGAGGGGGTTGAGTTGACGTAAAGTGCTGTATGATTATATTTTTGATATGATACTGGCTGATTTATTTGTACGATGGAAGGAAAATGTTGGTGGTTATTTGATTGTGGCTGTACATACATTAATCCAGCTGACGTCACTATTATAACATTTGGCCACAATAATATCATGCAGACAAAAGTTTTCACAATACAAGAATATCATCATTTTAACATCTAAGGGTTACAGAATTATATAACTAAATGCATACACAACAGAATATTATACCGTAAATACGACGCGTGTAATAACATCACCATATTAGGCCTAAGGGGAAAATTTTGTGTTGGTAAATCTGGAGCAACTGTTGACTCCTCCAAATTATTCCAAGCAACAGAACACCGACCCTTATTTTTGTTCATCTGTCTGGTCTTGTTTCCTGGCATACTTTGGAAGAATCAAGGCACTCCAATGTAACAAAAGTGAATTACCCCCTTAATTTACACAATAATTAAAATCCCGGTCTTCCACGAGTACTTATATATATATATGAGCTAACTATAGTAACTGCATGTCCACTTTTCTCATTCTTAACTCGTCCGCTACTAATTTTCAGTAAACTATTGGTACATACATACATACATTGCTGGCGGGTTTATGTGTGAGGTGGCTATTGTTTTGTACAGTGACTGGCGGGTTTATGTGTGAGGTGGCTATTGTTTTGTACAGTGACTAGTGGGTTTATGTGTGAGGTGGCTATTGTTTTGTACAGTGACTAGTGGGTTTATGTGTGAGGTGGCTATTGTTTTGTACAGTGATTAGTGGGTTTATGTGTGAGGTGGCTATTGTTTTGAACAGTGATTAGTGGGTTTGTGTGAGGTGGCTATTGTTTTGAACAGCTACGGACGGGTTTATGTGTGAGGTGGCTATTGTTTTGTACAGTGATTAGTGGGTTTATGTGTGAGGTGGCTATTGTTTTGTACAGTGACTAGTGGGTTTATGTGTGAGGTGGCTATTGTTTTGTACAGTGACTAGTGGGTTTTGGTGTGAGGTGGCTATTGTTTTGAACAGTGATTAGTGGGTTTATGTGTGAGGTGGCTATTGTTTTGTACACCTATGGACGGTTTTTTTTTTTTTTTTTGTGAGGTGGCTATTGTTTTGTGCAATGACTGGCTGTTTTTGTGTGAAGTTGCTAGTATTAATTAAATTCCGGTACAATGACTGGCGGGTTTTGTGGGAAGTGGCTAGAGAAGAAGTAGAGAAAGGAAAAGGAAATAAATTATGTGGCATGTGAAGGGGAAGGAGGAACGACTGTAAGTAGTAGGGGATGATGATTCTCTCTCTCTCTCTCTCTCTCTCTCAGTAGTAGTAGTCGAAAAAGTAGTAGTAGTAGTAGTAGTAGTAGTAGGGGATGGTGGTGCTCTCTCTCTCTCTGTCGTAGTAGTAGTCGAAAAAAAGTAGTAATAGTAGTTGTTGTTGAAGTTCCTCAAGCTGTCTGGCCGAACAGCCCCGAGTAATAGTAGTAGTAGTAGTAGTAATGTGTGTGTTAGTGTGAGGGAAACAGTAAACAAGTGGTGTCACACAGGGCAATTTTCCTCCAACCAGTCTATCTATGTTTATTTACCTTATTCAAAGTTATGGGTCCGCTCTTGGCTCCAGAAGACCGGTACAAGAATTTGAAAAGTAGAACTGGAAGAGGAGTCCTTCTTCTATACCTTCCATCGAATGAGCAAAGAACATTTCATGGAAATGCTGAGAAAAGCTGAACCATTAATTTATGAAAAAAGGCTCTTCATCTCAGCAACTTACGAATTCTTTGGTGTTTCTGGTGTTTCTTCGGTAGTATCGGTACCTTGTTTACATTGGTGGCAAGTCAATGTAGAGGCTGAATGCAGTATTACCATGATTAATATAAATCTAGAAATGAATTAGACAAAATATTCTTATTCTCACTTTCAAATGATTAATTTTCTTATTAAATATTTGGCTATAATATCATTATTCTTTATTGTTTTATGATAATATGAAGAACTCATTTGGTGACCAAGGAGATTATGCTCATATTTAAAATAGCTTCCACATGCTCACCAAACTTTGGTCACATTTGGTGAGCAAATATTATGCGCTTTAATCTTTGCTCACCAAATGTGACCAAAGTTTGGTGAGCATGTGGAAGCTATTTTAAATATGAGCATAATCTCCTTGGTCACCAAATGAGTTCTTCATATTATCATAAAACAATAAAGAATAATGATATTATAGCCAAATATTTAATAAGAAAATTAATCATTTGAAAGTGAGAATAAGAATATTTTGTCTAATTCATTTCTAGATTTATATTAATCATGGTAATACTCATGAATGGAGGTATAATATTATACCTCCATGGTAATACTGCATTCAGCCTCTACATTGACTTGCCACCAATGTAAACAAGGTACCGAATTTTGTTGACTTCCCACAGTGTTGTAGCAGCCAGTGCACAGACAGATAAAACACGAAGACGGGATGTGTTCATGTTTCCATGAGCACACGAGAACCACGTGTGAGTGTGACAGTCATAAGGGATGTTTGATTGGATGATCCTTCGTTGAACAAAACTGCACATCACAGCTGAGCGGTTGTAGATGATTGGAGCCAGTGTGGACGCCGTCTTAATTCAAAGAGGTTTGTTTGTTTCTATCTATTGTGCTGTTCAAGTTATTTGATTTTATATTAAGGACACACACTTTGTTTCCCGTAAATCGGTAAATACACTGACTGATAATAGATCTAGGACAGTCTTTATCATACCTAAATTTGTATCAGTGTCAATATGAAGATAATGGTGCACCCTTCCCAAGCAGTTGTGTGCGTGTAAGTATGTGTGTTTAAAAGTAAGTGAGTGTGTATGTGGCAGTAAGTGTGTGTGTGTGTGTGTGTGTGTGTGTGTGTGAATGTATGTTTAAAAGTAAGTGAGTGTGTGTGGCAGTAACTGTGTGTGTGTCTGTGTGTGTGTGTTGTGCTAAAGAAATAGAATTGAACCCTTTAAAATTCTCGACATATTAACAGGTCTAAAAACAGAATACCAATAGTACGATACAATCCTTGATCAATACTGAATAATCCTTCACATGTCACTGATTTTGCCAGGCAGGGTAAAGTGACCAGCAGAATTTTTAGGCGTTATGGGGAGATTCTCTTGTTTGTAAATTGGAAGGCTACTGATTCCTCCAAACTATGCCAGGAAACAAATCACGTCAATGTTACTAATAGAGGATCTGTTGTTGTTTCGTGTCATGGTTTGGAGGAATAGCTAGCCTTCCAGTTTACCATCAAGAAAATCTATAGTACCCTTAGTTATTCGTTCATCTTCATATTTTTTTCAGGTAAAGTCACTGATGGGTGTTTTCGCTCTGACTGTTGTATTACTCATATATAATAATAATAGAAATTTAACTATAGGATATAGCCTACCGTACTGTAGAAAGAAGCAATAGTTTTTTTTTTTACCATAGGTATTAAAGGCAAACTGTTGATCAAGTACAGTTCAAAATATGTTATGATGGACACACACACACACACACACACTAATTCTCTCTCTCTCTCTCTCTCTCTCTCTCTCTCTCTCTCTCTCATTATATTTACGGTACAACTTCATAGAGGTTCCTCTCCATCACTGTATATACTTCTGTCTCACCTCCATCTCTGTCCGTGTTTGTATGTTCAGTCGGAGGTAAAAGTCCTCTCTTCACGTCTGCCAACTCGTGAAGTACAGTATGGAAATATAATCTTGGCTGGCTCGTATGTATTCCAGTATGTATTCCCGGATAGGCTACATACATAAATTAGTCTGCCTTAATGTGTATCAAGTCTGTCAATCCATCTTCCTGACTCCCCATGTCACTTTCTCCAGACCTTTCGTAACTGATATTTTCCCTGACCTTCAAGAAGCAGATCAAATGTTTGCCCAACAACAAACCTATTTCTGCCTGGCAACAGCTGAAGTTTCCACCCAACTGGTCATCCATCCATCTATCCATCTATCTATCTATCTATCCAGCTGCCAACCAAACCATACTTATGAATAGGTAGGCTACTGCACTGTCGCCTGTACATAAATGTATAGTAGGCCAACTGGGAAGCTCTCAGGTGATATATTATAAAGAGACACAAAAATGGAAAACACAATTCCCCTCCCCCCTTTATTTTATCATTCCCTATTTTTCTATGATGGAATGTTATAAGTGCACCAGTGTATTTTGACCATGATTGTCCCCCTCCACTTCAAGAGGCATGTGTAAACAACACATTAAATAAGTAAATAACACATTAAATAAGTAAACAACACATTAAATAATTAAACAACACATTAAACAAGTAGACAACACATTAAACAAGTAAACAACACATTAAACAAGTAAACAACACATTAAACAAGTAAACAACACATTAAATAGTTACGGTATTCTTATTATGTTTTAGGGTTGGTCTGACTTTACCTTACCTAACCTAACCTAATCCAGACCAAGGGGAGAGTACTGGGACCTAACCGAGGCAAACTACCGAGACCTAACCTTGCCAAACATGTACAGTCGGCCTCAGGAATTCGTACACAGACAATTGGTTAATTAAAAGGGGTCTGTATTCTGCACACACTGTAGGCATTGTTCTACTGACGGATTCAAGTATTAAGGGGGTGCGGGAGTAGGGGACAGGCTTGGGGGGGGGGGGTGCCGGAATATCCAAATAGTTTTCATCATTTCACCTGATAAATAACAACTCTTCTCTCAAAACCTTAAAGGGGTAGGTAGTATACTTTTGTTACATTGGAGTGTCTTGATTCCTCCAAAGTATGCCAGGAAACAGGACCAGATGAACAAAAATAATGGTGTTCTGTTACTTGGAATAGTTTGGAGGAACCAGTTGCTCCAGATTTACCAACAATGTACATTCCCAATTAAAATTAAGGGGAGTAATTAACTTTTGTTACATTAGAGTGCCTCTTGATTGATTCCTCCAAAGTATGCCAGGAAACAACAGGAACAGATGACATAAAATATTGGTGACCTGTTGCTAGGAATAGTTTGGAGGAAGGAATCCATTGCTCCAGATTTACCAACACACACAAAAGAATTTCTCCCTTAATTCCAAACAAAAGCCATTCTGAATTGTTTTGGTGCTACTATCCCTCCTCCTCCTCCTTCCACCCACATTTTTATACACTATTTTAGTTTTACTCACGCCTGTCATCATTAAGGGACCCTGCTGAGATGTAGTCAGAAATTGGGGGGTAAACGAGTCCCTCAAATATCGCCACGAAACACCACCTATATGGAAGGAGCTTGTTTTGTGGCATAGTCAGGAGGAATCAGAAGCCTCCACGTTTCATACACGATCACAAGGTCCTTAAGGGGGGAAGTTTTGTGTTGGTAACACTGGAGCAACCGAATCCTCCAAACTATTCCAAGCAACAGAACACCATTATTTTTGCTCTTCTGGTCCTGTTTCCTGGCATACTTTGGAGGAATCATGGCACTCCAGTGTAACAAAAAAGAATTACCAACTTAAAATCCCTTCCAATGATAGGATGTGATTTCTCTCTTTGACTAAAATATTCATCGTCGGGTTTTGATGGAAATATTTCGATCTCCTTATGTGCTGACTCGCTATCAGTGTAGTGCAGTGTAGTGTAGTGTTGTGTAAAGATAAGTGTAGTGTTGTGTTGTGTAAAAATAAGTGTAGTGTTGTGTTGTGTAAAGATAAGTGTAGTGCAGTGTTGTGTAAAGATAAGTGTAGTGTTGTGTTGTGTAAAGATAAGTGTAGTGTTGTGTTGTGTAAAGATAAGTGTAGTGTTGTGTTGTGTAAAGATAAGTGTAGTGCAGTGTTGTGTAAAGATAAGTGTAGTGTTGTGTTGTGTAAAGATAAGTGTAGTGTTGTGTAAAGATAAGTGTAGTGTTGTGTAAAGATAAGTGTAGTGCAGTGTTGTGTAAAGATAAGTGTAGTGTTGTGTTGTGTAAAGATAAGTGTAGTGTTGTGTTGTGTAAAGATAAGTGTAGTGTTGTGTTGTGTTGTGTAAAGATAAGTGTAGTGTAGTGTTGTGTAAAGATAAGTGTATTGTTGTGTTGTGTAAATATAAGTGTAGTGTAGTGGTAGTGGTAGTGGTAGTATTGTGGAGGTGAGTCAGACAAGACCAGACAGGAACCAACCACCCCAGCTGACCTCGCCTCACCCACACTCACTCACTCTCTCCTACTACACTCTGTCATTACTACCATTACTTATACATTATTATAATCACTTCAGTAACATACCTACACTGTTCTCATATCAATTATTTTATCAGGTCACTCTTCCAATATATGATAAAGGAGAGTTGTATGTATGTATGTATGCATGTATGTGTGTGTGTTTGTATTCTTCAGGACTCTGTGATCGTGTATGAAAATTGGAGGCTTCTGTTGATTCCTCCTGACCATGCCACGAAACAAGCTCCTTCCTGATGAGTGGTTGTGTTTCTTGGCAATATTTGAAGGACTCACTTATCTCCAATTTTCTGACTACATCACAGGGTCCCTTAAGGGGGGAAGCCTTGTGTTGGTAAATCTGGAGCAACTGAATCCTCCAATCTATCCCAAGCAACAGAACACCATTATTTTTGCTCTTCTGGTCCTGTTTCCTAGCATACTTTGGAGGAATCAAGGCACTCCAATGTAATAAAAAAAAATTACCACCTTAATAATGTTTTGTACTGTGTGAGAATTATATGTGACTAAGTGATGATGTGAATTTTAAGAGCTGTATGCAAGAATATGGTTGACGATGGTGTTGTACGGTACGATGACTCCATGCATAGACAAACAAACAACAGAGCCATCGTACTGGTACCACGTCATCATCAATACCACGAATGTTCTTGCACTATATTTTACATGAATACAAAAATAATAATAATAAAAATATTAATAATATTAATAATAATAATGATTATAATAATAATAATGATTATAATAATAATAATAATAATTACAATAATAATATAATAATAATAATAACAATAATAATAATAATACTATAAATAATAATAATAAACGCAAACCTGTTTATTTATTGTTAGTCGACAAAGTGTCATGCTACAGGTTAAAAAAGGAAGTGAAAAATGTAGAAGTAAATATTTACCTATTATAGTTAGTCAATACAGAGTTATGTGGGAAGACTTGAATTGCATCACCATTTAAAATTGAAAATAGACAAAAAATATATATATAAATAAAAATAAACCTGCACTTACGAAGCTTACCTATCTGCAGTTAACCATTGTGAAACCAAGCTGAAAAGATAAATATATATATATATATAACTGGTTTGCCTCTCAAGTCTTCGCGTGTACATATTAAGGTGGTAATTCACTTTTGTTACATAGGAGTGCCTTGATTCCTCCAAAGTATATCTGGAAACAACAGGACCAGATGAACAAAAATAATGGTGTTCTGTTGCTTGGAATAGTTTGGAGGAATCATTTGCTCCAGATTTACCAACACTGTACTTCCTCCTTAAAGTTTCACAACGAAAACTAAACTCAAAGGAAATTGGAGAATTTAACTTACAGGTTTCAGCTACTGTTTACTTAATTAATAAAACCTTGCAAAATTTTAAGGAGGTATTACGTATATTTTTGGTACATTGGAGCATCTTGATTCCTCCAAACTTACTGATGGAGCGTCTAGATTCCTCCAAATTAATTACAAGAGTAGTATATTTTTGGTACATTGGAGCATCTTGATTCCTCCAAATTAATTACAAGAGTAGTATATTTTTGGTACATTGGAGCGTCTAGATTCCTCCAAATTAATTACAAGAGTAGTATATTTTTGGTACATTGGAGCATCTTGATTCCTCCAAATTAATTACAAGAGTAGTATATTTTTGGTACATTGGAGCGTCTTGATTCCTCCAAAGTATGTCATGCAGGAAACAGGATCAGCATGTCACCAAAGATAAGGATGGTCTGTATGTTAGTTACTTGGAATAGTTTGTAGGAATCATGTGTTGCTTCAGAATTACCACCTGAACACTGTATTATCCCCTTAACTGATTGGTAGGTAGGTAGGTAGGCAGGTTGGTAGGTGGGTGGGTAGGTAGACAGGTTGGTAGGTGGGTGGGTAGGTAGGTAGGTAGGTTGGTAGGTAGGCAGGTTGGTAGGTGGGTGGGTAGGTAGGTAGGTAGACAGGTTGGTAGGTGGGTGGGTAGGTAGGTAGGTTGGTAGGTGGGTGGGTAGGTAGGTAGGTTGGTAGGTGGGTAGGTAGGTAGGCAGGTTGGTAGGTGGGTGGGTAGGTAGATAGGAAGGCAGGTAGGCAGATAGGTAGGTAGGTAGGCAGGTTGGTAAGTAGGTAGGCAGGTAGGTAGGTAGGCAGGTTGGCAGGTTGGTAGGTAGGTAGACAGGCAGGTAGGTAGGTAGGCAGGTTGGTAGGTAGGCAGGTTGGTAGGTGGGTGGGTAGGTAGGTAGGTGGGTAGATTGGTAGGTGGGTGGGTAGGTAGGTTGGTAGGTAGGTTGGTTGGTAGGTTGGTAAGTAGGTAGGCAGGTAGGTAGGTAGGTAGGTTGGTAGGTAGGTTGGTTGGTAGGTTGGTAAGTAGGTAGGCAGGTAGGTGGGTAGGGTTGCAGAAGGGTTGCATCTGCATTATTAGTGAATGATGCGGTAATGTCAAGTTGAGGTGGCCACTACTGCCATATCACGACTCCACCACACACACACACACACACACACACACACACACACACACACACACACACACAGCTCATCAACAAAACTCTCCTTAAAGGTCACCAGGTACAGGTAAGGTAATTATTATACCCGACACGCATCCACACACACACACACACACACACATACACACAAAATTTTACTTAGAGCAATGATTCAGATAGTTAGGTCTATAGTGCGTGTGTTGTAGAGAGACTATTGAATACAAAATTAGTACATACACTGGATGAATGATAACTTTAAGGGCCCTGTGATCGTGTATGGGAATTGGAGGCTTCTTCTGATTCCTCCTGACTATGCCACGAAACACGGTGGCTCCTTCCATATAGGTGGTGTTTCGTGGCAATATTTGAAGGACTCATTTATCTCCAATTTTCTGACTACATCACAGGGTCCCTTAATATATATATATATATATATGTGGGTGGGGAATATTCAGCCTTGTGTGTGATAGTACAGCCTTCATACGTCACTAACTTCAAATTACACCCTTTACCATTTCTTACGTCATCTGTATTTCTCACGGCGCGAAAAATTAATACTGTTGAAATTTGTCTTTCTTTCCTGTGATACCCCGGAGAATATTATATCTGATTCATGATTTTTTTTTTTTTTTAATATGACTGGTGTAATACGTGTTGTTTCTGGTGTAATACGTGTTGTTTCACCTTGTACAGTTGGCCACAGGAATTCCTACACAGACTGTATGGAAAGAGAAGTCATTATTATGTAAGTACTGCAGTGGTGAATGGTCTACCAAGTGACTCGGTGATTAGCAAAACAACAAAAATAATAATAATAATGTTGTATTGCAGTTACGTAGTCTGATATTTTCTATATGTTGTAAACCCTTGAAACAACATCGTGTGTACGAATTCTTGGGGACAATATTACAGAACTATCGACATTTATCATAATTAAGGGACCCTGTGATGTAGTCAGAAAATTGGAATTAAGCGAGTCCTCCAAATATTGCCACGAAACATCACCTATATGGAAGGAGCTTGTTTCGTGGCATAGTCATGTGAAATCAGAAGCCTCCAATTCTCTTACACGATCACAGGGTCCTTAAGTAGTACAGGTAGGGTCGTGGAGTATGTTCGTGCGTGTGTTGCCCGTGATAGTTAGACTGAGCCGTCATCCAGAAAGACCCCAGGCCTCGTCTCAGGGTCTGCAGAGGGGGTAGACTTTTCATGGTCTGCGATTGTACAGTCACGAGCACTAATAAGTATCCAGGTGTGCTTGGAAAACCTAGAGACAGTAAATAAATGCACAATAAGATCTCCATTGGAATTAGTTTGTTGGTAAATTGAACTTTTCGAAGCTTCAACCAGAGCTGTATACTTATTAGTGCTCGTGTATGTACAGTTGTCCACACATGAAACTGGTACGCCTTGCTACATGTGTGGTAGCTACAACAGAAAGGAATATGAGCAAAAGTCATAGTTTGTTGACAGGCAGACAATAATAATATTATTACTGTCTGTCTGTCTGTCAATAAACTATAAATTTTGCTTACATTCCTTCCGGTTGTAGCTACCTCACAAGTAGTAAGGATACCAGCTTCATGTGTACAACCGGCAGCAAGCATAATTTCGCGTCCTTCTCATGTACTTAATTAATAATGTTAATATGACCAGATAATTGCATTTTGAACCAGTTTCTATTCTAACAACATATTTAATTTTCCACATGAAAAGTGTATCTATCATGTCTGTATTCAAATTGTGTTACAACATCACTATAGCTCATACATACGCTTGACCCAAAGAAATAAAACTGTAGGGAAGGAAAGTGAGGGATGGGATGAAAAAAATAAAAGAAAACAATTAAAATGGAGGGAAGGAAAGTGAGGTTGAGTAATTGATTAATATGAGGCTCCCCAACATCGAGGTCATATAGCGCCAGAAGAAGGTAATAGAGAGGCGAGACAGCAAGCAGGAAGGAAATAGAAAGAAAAATAGGACAGTTTGTTGAAGAAGAAAATAAAAAACAAGATTAAGGTAGGAAAGGAAGGAAAGAAAAAAATAAGATTAAGGTAGGGAAGGAAGGAAAGAAAATAAGATTAAGGTAGGGAAGGAAGGAAATAAAAAAATAAGATTAAGTTAGGGAAGGAAAATAAGAAAAAAATAAGACTAAGGTAGGGAAGGAAGGAAAACAAAAACAAGAGAGGAAAGGAAACAAGATTAAGGTAAGGAAGGAAGGAAAGAAAAAAATAAGATTAAAGTAGGGAAGGAAGGAAAGAAAAACAAGATGGAAGGAAGGAAAGTGAAAGTTGGTGGTGGTGGTGTTGTGGAGATGAGACAAAGGAAGTTCCCTCGTCGTGTCCCTCAGTCAGTACCTCCCTCAGTAATTCAGGGGGTCAGAGGGTGTGTGTGTAGGGGGGGGGGGAGGGGGGTGTTGTGTCCCTACCCCTCCCTCAGTAGTTCAGGGGGTAAGGGTAGGGGGTGTGTTGTGTCCCTACCCCTCACCTCCCCTCTCCTTCTCCCTGCCCCCCCCCTCCCTCAGTAGCCCAGGGGGTAGGGGTGTGTTGTGTTCCTACCCCTCACCTCCCCTCTCCTCCCTGCCCCCCCCTCCCTCAGTAGTCCAGGGGGTAGGGGTAGGGGTGTGTTGTGTCCCTACCCCTCACCTCCCTTATTTCCCTCTCATCCCTACCCTCCCCTCAGTAGTCTTAGGGACTTACTAAGGGGAGGATCATGGGGTAGGGCTATGTGTTGTCTACCTACCCCTCCCTTCCCTTTCCCCTGCTCCTCTCAGTAGTCCAGGGGTGGGTGGGGGGGATGGTTTTGTATCCCCTCCCTCTTACTCACTCCCCCTCAACTCCCCTCCCCTCTTCTACCAACCACTATCTTAAGGAACCCTGTGATGTAGTCAGAAAATTGGATATAAATGAGGCCTTCAATTATTGCCACGAAATACACACATTCATGCAATGGTCAGGAGGAATCAGAAGCCTCCAATTTTTATACACGATCACAGGGTCCTTAAGGGGATGGTCTAATTTTGGTTCATTGGAGTGTCTTGATTCCCAAAGTATGCCAGGAAACAGGACCAGATGAACAAAATAATGGTGGCCTGTTGGTTGGAATAGTTTGGAGGAATCAGTTGCTCCAGATTTACCAACACTGAACTTTCCCCTTACGTTAATAAACAGTTCAAATCAAATAAAATTCAGTGCCTCCCTCAGTGTGATAAATTTCGCTTAGTAAAACCCACAATAAAAACAGAAAAACCTGCTCCATAATTATTTATTATTATTATTATCATTATTATAATTTTATTTATATAGGTTTTTATCTATTTATTTTTTATTTATCTATCTATTTGGTATTGTACAGTTTTAATGAAGGGGGTATTGGAGTATTGGGGGGTATTGTACACTTTTACTTAAAGGGGTATTTTGGGGTATTGCACAGTTTTAATTAAAGGGGGTATTGGGGGTATTGTACAGTTTTAATTAAAGGGGTATTGGGGGTATTGTACAGTTTTAATTATGGAGGTATTGGGGAGTATTGTACACTTTTAATTAAAGGGATATATATTGTACAGTACAGTGTTGGTAAATCTTGGGCATCTGAATGAGTCCTCCAAACAATACCAAGCAACAAGTCACCATCAATTTTGTCAATCTGGTCTTGTTCTCTGGCATACTTTGGGGAAATTATGGTGCACTCTAATATACCAAAGTGTTTTATTATTATTATTATTATTATTATTATTATTATTATTATTATAGTCGTGTATCTGTTATTTTTTATTTTTCTATTCTAGTTGTGTATCTGTTATTTAATCTAATCTTGAATTATAATATTAATATATTTTTAATATTTCAATATACATTTCAGAGTATTTAAGATTATCTCTGATTAGATTTGCGCCCTAAGTATACTGGTGGAATGACTACTTCAGATGAAAACTTGTAACAAAATGAAAATATCACCAGCGTTGCACAAACATTCTCTCTCGCTGCTCTCGGTTTGTGTAATAAAGTTGTGTATGAATGAAGGCAGGTGAGTTTGGCAATAACCCGTTGTGCCTGCCGTGCTGTGCTTGGTTTGAGAAGTCAGCAGCAGGCACCACCAGTGAACTAGTTTTGTGGCTCAGCAAGCAAGTGGTTCCATCAGCTATAAGTGAGGTCAGGGCGTGGTCAGACAGTCACACATACAGACAGACACGTAACAAATTAAGGGGGAAATTTTGTGTTGGTAAATCTGGAGCAACTGAATCCTCCAAACTATTCCAAGCAACAGAACAACATTATTTTTGCTTTTCTGGTCCTGTTGTTTCCTGGTATACTTTGGAGGAATCAAGGCACTCCAATGTTACAAGAGTGAATTACCTCCTTAAGGGGAGAGTTTTTTTTTGGTACATTGGAGCGCCTCGATTCCTCCAAAGTATGTCAGGAAACGGGACCAGATTAAGAGAAATAACGGTGTCCTGTTGCTTGGAATAGTTTGGAGGAATCATTTGCTCCAGATTTACCAATACTGTCTCTACCCCCTTAATTAAACACTCAATCACCTCCCAAGTTAATTATTACAGAGATAAAATTATATATACACAAAGAGAGTCAATCATGGGCTTATGTTGAAATGGGTTGGTTGGTTGGTTGATAGGTTAACTGGTAGGTATGTTGGTTGGTTGGTAGGTAGGTTAACTGGTAGGTATGTGGGTAAAGAGGTATAAAGGTGGGTATGTAGATAGGAAGAGAGGTATGATGGTAGGCTGGTGGGTAGATGGGTAGGTAGGCAGGAAAGTTAGGTAAATAAGTAGGTAGGTAGGTAGGTATGTAGATAGGAAGAGAGGTATGAGGATGGTAGGTAGGTAAGTATGTAGATAAATAAGTAGGTAGGTAGGTATGTAGATAGGAAGAGAGGTATGATGATGGTAGGTAGGTAAGTATGTAGGTAAATAAGTAGGTAGGTATGAAGAGAGGTATGAGGATGGTAGGTAGGTAAGTATGTAGATAAATAAGTAGGTAGGTAGGTAGGTAGGTATGTAGATAGGAAGAGAGGTATGAGGATGGTAGGTAGGTAAGTATGTAGATAAATAAGTAGGTAAGTAGGTAGGTAGGCATGTAGATAGGAAGAGAGGTATTATGATCGTAGGTAGGTAAGTATGTAGATAATTAAGTAGATAGGTAGGTAGGTATGAAGAGAGGTATGAGGATGGTAGGTAGGTAAGTATGTAGATAAATAAGTAGGTAGGTAGGTAGGCATGTAGATAGGAAGAGAGGTATTATGATCGTAGGTAGGTAAGTATATAGATAAATAAGTAGGTAAGTAGGTAGGTAGGCATGTAGATAGGAAGAGAGGTATTATGATCGTAGGTAGGTAAGTATGTAGATAAATAAGTAGGTAGGTAGGTAGGTATGTTGGTGTGACACGGTTAGGGCAAGCAGGGCAGGGTAAGTGGCACATGGTAGGTTGACTACAGCTGGGGGTGAAAACTGTAAGTAACCTTGACACACTGGTTCTCCCTGACAGGCAAGTTTTTCCTTACTACTGAAACCTGCACTGATTTCTTACTTCACCCACCACTACCACTACTACCACTACCATTACCACCACTATTACCACTACCACTACTACTACTACTACCACTACTACTACCACTACTATTACCACCACTATTACCACTACCACTACTATCATTACCACCACTATTACCACTACTACCACTACTACTACTACTACCACTACACTACTACTACCACTACTACTACCACTACTACCACTATCATTACCACCACTATTACCACTACTACCACTACCACTACTACCACTACTACGACCTGTTCGATTTCACTCATTCACCCTCCCTTTTCATCAGTCCGTCCCATTATCAAAATACTACTTCTACTACCACTACTACTACTACTACTACTGTCACTACCACTACCACTACTACAACTACCATCACCACCACCACCACCACTACTACTACTACAAATAATAATAATAATAATAACAACAATAATAATCACCATTAACATTGTCACCTATATATATTTATCATCATTAATATTATACTGTAGGTTAATTTCATCGTTAGTGTAAGTATAGAGTCATCAACATATATTTTCATCATAATAATATCTACCTTCGAGTCATGCATGCAGTTTTGATTCTCCGTCTGGCCTCCCTCCTGTTTGACTGCTTTTTTGTCCACTTGGCTTGCTTGCTTGCTTGCCACGAGTTAGGTCACGAGTTCCCGACCTCTGGTAAATGTGGGGAACAAACTCGGCAACATGTATGTACACCCGAGCTCGTAAATTCGCGACCATGCACGTACTTGGATGTTTATGCCATTTGAGCTGGTAACATTTATTATTTGGGGAGGAATCAGAGTAGGTGGAACATAGTAGAGGGACATGATACAATCTTTCACCTACAATGACACCTTCCCCACACAGTGTTACCAGCTCAAATGACATAAACATTTGGGGACGTGGTCGCGAATTTACGAGCTCGAGTGTACGTCCAACACTCGTTTTCCTCCGTCCCTCGTCATTCATCCATCAGCCACTCTTGGGATCCATGATATCTTGGAGCGCCTTGAATCCTCCAAAGTATGCCACAAAACAGGGCCAGATGAGTAGAAATAATGGTGTCCCGTTGCCTGGATTAGTTTGAAGGAATAATGTACTCCAGATTTACCAACACTGTGCTACCCCTCTAACATTTTAATTCTTTATGGGGTTCTTTGGACTAAAACTACTTTATGGAATTTTTGTAGGGTTACTGGTTCCTCTAAACTATGCTACAAAACAGATTCCTTACCCATATACTGAGGTTGTTTGTTTCAGGTTTTCATTGCAGTGTAATATATGGTGTAAAAGTCTAGGGGGTCAGTTTGTCTTGAGTCGTATACCCACTTTGTGATATAAAGAGATATTGTTGTTGATTGATTGATTGATATTAGGCGCCGCTACAGCGAGGTCATATAGCGCCTGAAGAAGGTGATAGAGAGGCGTGACAGCAAGCAGGAAGAAAATGGAAAGAAATAAAGGGAGATATGGAAATACAGGAGTGAATTTTGAACACAGATATAGTAACGAAATGAAATGTAAGTTTTGAAAAGAGAAGGGGAGTGAAAGAAGGTGAATTTCAAGCCTAGAGAGTGAGAGTTTCTATAAAGAGATCTATGACACATGCACACTTATTCCTACACACACTCTTACTCATTCTTACACACACTCCTACACTCTCCCACACACACATATACACACTTACACGCATTCTCACCACCCACACTCACATGCACACTTTGTCACTCATACTCCCCACACACTCATATACACTCACCCACACTCCCACAA
Organism: Petrolisthes cinctipes; assembly: GCA_033782935.1. Classification (NCBI taxonomy): domain Eukaryota; kingdom Metazoa; phylum Arthropoda; class Malacostraca; order Decapoda; family Porcellanidae; genus Petrolisthes; species Petrolisthes cinctipes. The sequence goes on along the minus strand of JAWQEG010003319.1, from coordinate 94,045 downwards.
ACTCTCTCACACATATACTCACAATCTGGAGCAAATGATTCCTCCAAACTATTCCAAGCAACAGGCCACCATTACTTTTGTTCATCTGGTCCTGTTTCCTGGCATACTTGTGAGGAATCAAGGCACTCCAAACTAACAAGAGTGAATTAGGCTACCCCCTAAAGGACCCTGTGATCATGTTTGAGAATTGGAGGCTTCTTATTCTTACTGACTATGCCACGAAACAAGCTCCTTCCATATATATAGGTGCAGGTGTTTCGTGGCAATATTTGAACGACTCGTTTACCTCCAATTTTCTGACTACATCACATGCGTCAGAATAATATTATCAGCAATTTGTCTTATCTTATCACTTCCCAGAATCTTGATAAATAGGACCGTATGCAAAAACAATTATGGATGGTGGTGTTTACGATGTTGTTGTGGTCACAGTAATGATACGATGACTCCTGTATGCAAGAACAATTATGGATGGTGGTGTTTACGATGTCGTTGTGGTCACAGTACGATGACACAGTTTTATACAACTTTATTATACACAAATTTATACAACATTACTGTACACAACTTTACACAACATTAATAACTATACAACATTACTGTACACAACTTTAATTAATAACTTTATACAACAACATTACTGTACTCAACTCTACACAACTTTAATTAATAACTTTATACAACATTACTGTACACAACTTTAATTAATAACTTTATACAACAACATTACTGTACTCAACTCTACACAACGATGACTTTATACAACTCTATGATACACCTATATACAACTTTATTATAAACGACTAACTATACATGACATTGAGCATCTTTACTATACACAACTTTACTTTATACAACATTACACAACTTTATGCAACTTTACACAACTCTACTTTACACCTATACACAATTTTACTATACACAAGTTTACACAACTTTATACAACTTTACACAATTTTACGAAACACAAATTTATACAACTTTATACAATTTTACGAAACAAATTTATACAACTTTACACCTATATACAACTTCACGATACACAACTTTACACCCATACACAATTTTACGATACCGTACACAACTTTACACACCTTCATACAACTTTACACACCTTCATACAACTTTACACACCTTCATACAACTTTACACACCTTCATACAACTTTATACAACTATACACGACTTTACACACCTTCATTCAACTTTACACAACTTCATACAACTTTACACAACTTCATACAACTTTACACACCTTCATACAACTTTATACAACTATACACGACTTTACACACCTTCATACAACTTTACACAACTTCATACAACTTTACACACCTTCATACAACTTTATACAACTATACACGACTTTACACACCTTCATACAACTTTACACAACTTCATACAACTTTACACAACTTCATACAACTTTACACACCTTCATACAACTTTATACAACTATACACGACTTTACACACCTTCATTCAACTATACACAACTTTACTTTATAAAACCTTACACAACTCTACTTTATAAAACCTTACACAACTCTACTTTATAAAACTTTACACAACTCTACTTTACACCTACTGTTTACACAACTTTACACACACACAACTTTCGGTCTCATTTTCGGTGACACAAGTACTGAACAAGTCAAGAGATAATTCATTATTATCACCAATCTTATCACCATCAACGAACACAAACAAGAATTTTAGTTCATTCCATTTTTTTTTTTTTTTTTTTTTTTTTTTTTTTTTTTTTTTTTTTTTTTACGGGGCGAAATATGAAATTCCACTTGATATCAGACAATGTAATGTGGTGCTATAGATAGATTCCAGTGTGTATAAATATTGTAGATAATATATATATAATTCCTTGCTGGATTGATTAAAGGTCTAGTAGATGTTCTTTTGTAGGTGAATTGGAAGGCTGGCTATTGATTCCTCCATGCAACTATGCCAGAAAACACACACTCCTACACTCTTACACACACTCCTACACTCTTACACACACTCCTACACTCTTACTCATTCTTACACACACTCCCCACACACTCATATACACACACCTACACTCCCACAAACTCTCATTGGTGCTAATAGGGGATCTGCTGTTTCATGGCATACTTTGGAGGAATCAAAGACCTTCCAACTCACCAACAAGAGAACGTATGTTAAAATTATCTGTTAATAATAGAGTTGTGTGTATGTATGTATTAATGTTCATTGTTGCATATACTGTGAAAATCTCCCCCCCCCCATCCCCAGCACCCTTCCCCCCCCACCCCCACCCTGATAAGGCCTTGACACTCTTCTTATCTTCACAGCCAACCAACCAGCCAGGCAGCAAGTTATCAGGTCGATGCATTAAGTTCCCTGTGATCGTGTATGAAAATTGGAAGCTTCTGATTCCTCCTGACCATGCCACGAAACAAACTCCTTCCCTATAGGTGTGTGTTTGGTGACAATATTTGAAGGACTCATTTACCTCCAAATTTCTGACTACATCACAGGGTCCCTTAAGTTCTTATTATCTTATCTCACATGGATATACGTACGATAAGGCATAACCAAATTAATTATGTTTTCCTGCCACATACAGTACAAAAAAATATATATTATAAAAAAAAAATTAACAACCTTCCATATTACACTTTATTATTCCAAAATGTTGCGTACAGTACCAACAATGGCTTAATTAAGGGGGTAATTCACTTTTGTTACATTGGAGTGCCTTGATTCCTCCAAAGTATGCCAGGAAACAGGACCAGATGAACGAAAATAATGGTGTTCTGTTGCTTGGAATAGTTTGGAGGATTCATTTGCTCCAGATTTACCAACACAAAATTTCCCCCTTTAGATTATACAGCTATATAGTGTTTGTAAATCTGGAGCAACCGATTCCTCAAAACTATTCCAAGCAACAGATCACCATTATTTTTATTCGTCTGCGGTATTGTTTCCTGGCATATATAAGAGGAATCACACCAATGTACAGTTGCCCACACATGAAGCTGGTACGCCTCGCTACTTGTGAGGTAGCTACAACAGGAAGGAAAGTGAGCAAAAGTTATAATTTTTTGACAGGCAGACAGTAATAATTTTTTACTGTCTGCCTGTCAACAAACTTCATATATATTTTGTTCACTTTCCTTCCCTTTGTACAGTCACAATCAAATATCCACCGACACTTTCCATCCATCGTAGTAAATATCTTGGCAATAAAGAACAACACGGGTTTTGCAGCACCTCATAATAATAATTGAAGGGGTTGAGTTGACGTAAAGTGTTGTACAGTATGTGTATATTTTTAAATGATACTGATTTATTAGCATGATGGAAGGAAAGTGTCGGTGGTTATTTGATTGTGGCTGTACCTACCTCGCAAGCAACGAGCCCCACCAGATTCATGTGTGGGCAACTGTACCAAAAATATATTATATCACCTTTATAACCAACTAAGTGAACACAGAGACAGGCAGGTGACTTCTTTGTAACGATTAGATGACTGTTATCTCTTGGTTGGTTCTCTTATCTTTCAGCCCTAATAACTGCTGGCCTGTTCCTCTTTCCCGATAGGTATAGTACAGCAGTAGTGTTATAGTCTGCATCGTGGTAGTAGTAGTAGTAGTTGTTGTTGCTGGTGGTGGTGGTGGTAGTAGTTGTAGTAGTAGTGGTGTTGGTGGTGACTACAGTGCACATATTCATAACAAACAAACAGTACAATACACTCCCATAATAGCAACAGCGTGGTCATATAGCGCCAGAGAAAGGTGATAAGCAGGACAAGGCATTACTGTATACTGTATAATAATTAAGTATAGTTACCGGTGTGTGTGTGTGTGTAAAGTATAGTAGGACCTATAGTGTGGTCCCCCTGTTGTCGAGTTCTTGCTGTTTTAAGTAATTATATTTTCCTGTACTTCCTCTGGTGGTGAAAAGGTTATAATATAGTAAATCAACATTCAGTATCGTGATCTCTACACTATATACATGTCTCGTCGACTTTGAGGGACAGGAAGGAAGGAAGTCAACCAACCGTTCTCAAGAAAAAGAAAAAAAAAATGGTCTTACGGATGAACTGGGTAGGTCCTATTATGACTGAAATATTGCCACCCTTTAATTCTCCTTCTCTTCTCCTTGTTAATTCTCTTTCTAGCAGATATTATTATTGATATTTAAGGACCCTGTGACCATTTATAGGAATTGGAGGCTTTTGATTCCTCCTAATCATGCCACGAAACAAACACGCTCCTTCCATGCATATATAGGTGTGTGTTTCGTGGCAATAATTGAAGGACTCATTTAACTTCCAATTTTCTGACTACATCACAGGGTCCTTTAAGGGGAGAAATTTTGTGTTGGTAAATCTGGAGCAACTGAATCCTCCAAATTAGACCAAGAAACAGATACACCTATTAACATTGAAGTCGCCTCTGTTTCCTGGCCTAGTCTGGAGGAATCAGTACCCCTCCAATTAACCCAAAAAGAATATTATCTTCTCTGTTTAATTAAGGGGGTAGTACAGTGATTTCTCCAATGATTCCTCCAAGCTACTCCAGGCAACAGGCCACCATTCTTTTTTGTTTAATTTGGTCCTGTTTCATGGCATACTTTGGAGGAATTAAAACGCTCTAATGTACCGAAAATGATTCCTCCAAACTATTCCAAGCAACATAATAATAATAATAATAATAATATAAAAACGATAATGATAACAATGATAACAATAATAATAATAATAATGATGATAATAATAAAATAAATAAATAGAAAAATATAGAATGAACTAAAATAATATGAAGCATAATAACTATGCACGTGCCGTTGGAAAGGCAATACTCCTCGCCCATCATCATCAACTATATAATTTCTCATTATTATTATTATTACCGATTCATGTTTTATCATTGTAATAGTATGGTGATCGGATGTATGTATGATGTTGGTAACTTATTCATTTTTGACTTGTACAGTCGGCCTCAGGAATTCGTATACACCACTGTGACATCAAGGGTTCGTAACAACAAGAAAATATTTTAATTTCCCAACACCAAACTTTTTTAGTAATGTTATTTTGGTTAATATTTGAATCAGTATAATATTATAATGTTTGGTTAATATTTGAATCAGTAGCCTATAGTACGTTTTAAACACCAATCTTTTTTAGTAATGTTATTTGGTTAATATTTGAATCAGTATATAATGTTTAGTTAATATTTGAATCAGTATAGTACAGCCACAATCAAATAACCACTGACACTTCCCTCGATCGTGCAAATAAATCAGTATCATATTAAAATATAATCATACAAAACCTTACGTCAACTCAACCCCCTCAATTATTATTATGAGGTGCTGCAAAATCTTACACGTGTTGTTCTTTATTACCAAGATATTTACTACGATGGAATGAAAGTGTTGGTGGATATTTGATTGTGGCTGTACATTAATTTCCCAACACCAATCTTTTTTAGTAATATTATTTGGTTCATAATTGAATCGTTTAGCAGAACAAAATGTCTACAGTGTGTGCAGAATATAGATAGCTCTCTTATAACCAATGATCTGTGTACGAATTCCTGAAGCCGACTGTACTGTACCATTAGTCATGTTACAGGTGTGTGTGTGTGTGTGTGTGGTACAGGTGTACACTAACATTCCAGGTGTGTGTGTGCCAGTCATTACAGGTGTACACTACTATTCCAGGTGTGTGTGTGTGTGTGGTACAGGTGTGTGTGTGTGTGCCAGTCATTACAGGTGTACACTAACATTCCAGGTGTGTGTGTTAGTGGTACTGGTGCCATACACAGTCTTGGGTCAGTTCGACAGCTGTACCGACTGGCTGAGTAACCCCAACGCAGAGTGTCTCAGAGGAGCTGACTGCTCCCAGGAAACCAGCTGGACCATAGAAGTGTTTGAGGATTGTAAAGATGGTAGTGAACTGTTCACTGTTACAGGTTAGTACTTGACGTATTTGAGGATTGTAAAGATGGTAGTGAACTGTTCACTGTTACAGGTTAGTACTTGACGTATTTGAGGATTGTAAAGATGGTAGTGAACTGTTCACTGTTACAGGTTAGTACTTGAGGTGTTTGAGGATTGTAAAGATGGTAGTGAACTGTTCACTGTTACAGGTTAGTACTTGAGGTGTTTGAGGATTGTAAAGATGGTAGTGAACTGTTCACTGTTACAGGTTAGTACTTTGAGGACTATAAAGAGAGTAGTGAACTGTTATATAGGTGGAGGGCAGTGGAGCTTCATGGTGTTAGTTGCCTCTTTTCCTCCCTACAAGATGACGACACTTTTGAGGTGTTTGAATGTTATGAAGAGAGAGGGTAGTGAACTCCGGAGTCCGAACTGTTTACTGTTAATATTTAATATTTACTGTATGGTAGTAGGAACGATAGATGAGAGGAAAGGGATTGCCTTGGGGGTATAAGGGTAAATATTGAATGAATTACCGTTATTGCGTACGTTTTTTCTACCTTCATTACCCACTTATTTAGACCATTCTAAGACTATTTTTATCTATGGCATTTCCTCCGCAAATGCCCCATTTCCAAGATAGGGCATATTCAAATGGGGCATTTTGAAATTAGCCTGACCTTACCTGACCTGACCTAACCTAACCTGACCTAACCTAACCTAACCTAACCTAGACCGCATCAGACTACCGGGACCTAACCTGGGCAAACTACTGGGACCTAACCTGGGCAAACTACCAGGAAATAATCATGATAAAGTACAATAAATGACCGGGGTTAAATACTGGGACCTAGCCGGATCTGGCAACACTGCTGCAAAACGGTAATTCTTTCAATAAATACCGCCTCGGGTCCTAAGGGTCATCTGTATACAAGTCTCCGAGAGCAAGTATTAAAATGATTTTCTTTTCAGGGGTTACGGCGGAGTGCGAATACCTTCAGTCATCAGGCACTACCATGTCTCTTATTCAGGCATTCGATCGGGAGGAAATCCCAACAGGCAAACTTCAAGACTGTCAAGAGTTTCCTTTTCCGGGGAAAGCATTTTATTTTGATATTCTGGATGTGAATGAATTTCATCCTGAAACAACTAACAGTACATACATCCAAGTGTTTCCTAAGGAGGTAAGCTGTATTATAATTATACAGGATAGACAAAGATGCTGTATATATGCCTGACACGAGTTGTTTATTTCCCATATATAATTATACAGGATAGACAAAGATGCTGTATATATGCCTCACACAAGTTGTTTATTTCCCATATATAATTAAGACATATCATGTCTACTTGGTGAAGGTGGATTATTATTGACTTGAAATTATTGAAAAGTCACTGGAGAAAAAAGCATTTAATTAACATTGAAGTAATTATTTTGTTTCCTGGGATAGTTTGAAGGAATATAATTAGGTCACTGGTATTATAATTAGGTCACTGGTATTATAATTAGGTCACTGGTATTATAATTAGGTCATATCCAACTCAGTGATTATATTGTGTGTTTCAAAACTTTGGCTCATAACTGTACACCTTTCCTTCCTAGATAGTAATATTGTGTGTGTGTGTGTTTCAGAACTATGTATATGTGTGTGTGTGTTTCAGGACTATGGCTCATAACTGTACACCTTTTCTTCCTTGATAGTAATATTTGTGTGTGTGCGTTTCAGAAAGACCCAGCAGGTGTGATCATAACCATCCACTACACTGACCGTGACTACGAGGAAACTAAATCCTTAACTTGTACTGAGGTAAGATGATTATATACTTATACTACTTATACTTATACCTATACTTGTATTTATACCAATACTTATATTACTTATACTTATACTACTTATACTTATATTACTATTTATATTTATATTACTTATACTTCTTATATTTATACTACTTCAAAGTACCCTTTGAATGTGTATAAGACCTGGTGGCTTCTGCTTCCTCCTGACTATGCCACGAAACAAGCTCCTTCAATGTACTGTAGGTGTGTGTGTTTCGTGGCAATGTTTGAAGGACTCACAAACCTCCAATTTTCTGACTACCTTACGTGGGTCCTTAATTAACCTAATCTATACCAACAACCTAATAATTCCACAGGTACCTGACGCCTATAAAGACCAGTTTGCAATGACCCAGCAATATGATGGCAGTTCCTCTACTATGATATTCAGCCTCAGTACTACAAAACCTCTCGACTTTGAAAGCATGTCTTACTACATCCTGAATTTCAACATAACTGTGAGTAGACGTGATTGATTGAAAGTATATATACCCTAATAAATTAGACCTTCTCTTGTAGTACGTCTTCAGCTTTAACATTTTCCCTTTGTCTGTTTTTTAAATGCACATTATAATTTTTGACACCATAGAGTTTCTTTCCCATGTTCAGAAGTCTAGCTGTGTCAAGAAAAATGTGTTGGCAACTGTATACTCGTATGGTCTCCATGACAGTGTTATCAGCTTATTATAATTATTATTATTATTATTATTATTCCTCTGTGGCTAACAAGCTTACCATATCATGGATTCCACTGTCAATTTAAATAATACTGTATGTATCTAAAAAAAAAAAAAATGTACTGTACTGCATGTTTTAGTGTCATATTGGCTGTGGTAAATCATCGTTATCATATGAAGTAATTGTATATATTATAGTAACGTTATATTGTCATTATCAGAGTATTGACGAGCGTGACTACGAGATGACAACGGTACAAACAATATCAGTTGCAGTCACTGATGTTTCCGATAACCCACCTTACTGGACACAGTTCTATCCTTCATTTAGTTTAGAAGAGGCACAATCCATTGTAAGTATACAGTCTTCAGGAGGCATAATCCCATGTAAATAATGTATTAAGGTTGACATTTTTTTGTATGTATGTATATATAGCCTCAAGCTAGGACAAACCAGACTGTGGTTAAAATGGCCACTATGTCATTGGAGTACCTAAGTTAATAATATAATGAAACTAATATATAAGCATAAAAATAAAAGATAAAATGACAAATTATTGAAAATATCAAGTCTGCTGCTGTATAAAATCCAAGATTTCCTTATATTTTCAATTTTACATCCAAGATTCAAAGGTAATGGTAAAAATGCCAAGATCTTGGGAAAAAGAAGCCAAGGACAGTGGAGGCCACAAAAAAGTGGCTCGTGTTCGGGGTGTACAGTCGGCCTCAGGAATTCATAAACAGAGCATTGGTTAAAAGAGGTCTTTATTCTACACATGCTGTAAGGATAATTCTGCTGACTGATTTAAATATTAGCCAAATAGCATTACTAGGATATTTTTGTGTTAGGAAATTAATGTACTAAGTATTCTAGCTGTTATGAACCATTGATGTCACAGTGGTGTATACGAATACCTGAGGGCGACTGTACAGTTGGCCACACATGAACCTGGTACGCCTCGCTACTTGTGAGATACCTACAACAGGAAGGAAAGTGAGCAAAAGTTATAGTTTGTTGACAAGCAGACAGTAATAATATTTTACTGTCTGCCTATCAACAAACTACATCTTTTTTCACTTTCCTTTCTTTTGTAGCCTCCTCACAAGTAACGAGCCATACCAGCTTCATGTGTGGACAACTGTACATCCCACCACCAAACAGTGGCAGCCACCATCCACTGAAAAATAACCTGTGTCAGTGTGTGGAGGGACAAATGTACTGTCAGTGTGTGGAGGGACAAATGTACTGTCAGTGTGTGGAGGGGCAAATATACATACCGTCGACGGCAAAAGTCGTGTCGCCACATCTGCCAAATAATGAAGTATTGTATGGAAATATAAGCTTCACTGGCTCGTAAACTGAAAAATAGAAGAGGTTTATTTATTTACCCCCTGGTTATTATAATTCTGTATGGTGAAATGTGTTGGTTTTATTATTAGACTTTATATTATCCTTCAAAAAAGCGCCAATAAAGGAGGTGACACGACATTTGCCGCTGACTGTACAGTACTGTAAAGTGTGATGAGCGTGAAATATTACAAATAAACTTACTGTACTTTGTTTCTTACTGTACCAACTTTTATGTTTAACATTGCACTTTGCAGGGGTTTTCTGTGTTCACTGTGTCAGCCAGAGATATGGATGTTATGATTGACAATGACATCAAATACTCTATTGCAGGTGAGTGTTCATAGACATTTATGATTCCTTGTTCTGCAGGATATGAGGTCAACAAAACGTATGTTATGTATTGTATAGATTAATAATCTTGTCCTCTCTTGAACTGTGATGTGTATTAATTTGTGTTTATTTTACGTGGCTTTGGAACAGGAAAAGGATGCAGTTATGTTGAGACTCCAAGGTAACTGAGGGAACACTTTTTAATGTTTTTCAGCTTCTCCCATAGACCTTACAGTCTTTTCCAGGGCTAGAACTTTCAATAAGGAGAATTACATGTAACTTACAATGATTAAAGTGACATACTGATTTATGGATGACAGGTGTGTGGGGGAGGGGGGTAGCCTATGTCCTTAAGGGGGTAATATACTTTTGTTACATTGGAGTGCCTTGATTCCTCCAAAGTATCCCAGGAAACAGGACCAGATGAACAAAAATAATGGTGTTCTGTTGCTTGGAATAGTTTAGAGGAATCAGTTATTCCAGATTTACCAACACTGTACTTCCCCCTTAAATATGATCATCAGTGAAATGAAACCCACAATGGTAGAAGAATTGTAGAAAACCTGACACCAGCCAGCATAATAATCTACAAATCCAAGTACTTAATTTTCCTCTCTTTACTCCTCCAGGGAATGACTCTAATTACTTTGCAATGGATGCCATTACGGGAGAGTTAACGACAGCTAAGGAAATTGACCGTGAAAATCTACTGGTGCAGGGAATTCAGTCCTTCACTCTGGATATTGTGGCCACTGAGTATGAAGGAGAAGATATTGCCAAACCAATTGACAATGGCTCCAGTACACAGGTCTGTCTACTTTTTTTTTTTTCCATATTTTCCCAGAATGAAAGGTAGGGCCATATTCAGGAACATTCTTGGTGCATACGATGGCAATATAGCCATCGTACCGGTACCATGTCATCGTATACACCATGAATGTTCTTGCATACAGCCTGTAATGTCATCAACCAATAGTGTAGAGAATTGTTCCTTACATTTGATTGACTGATCCTAAGCACCATACCCTGGTTGGTTGGTTGGTTATATTTAACTTTATTATGACCTGAGTTAATTAAGGACCCTGTGATCGTGTATGAGACTTGGTGGCTTCTGATTCCCCCTGACTATGCCACGAAACAAGCTCCTTCTATTTTGATGGTGTTTGGTGGCAATATTTGAAGGACTCATTTATCTCCAATATTCTGACTACAACACAGGTCACAGGGTCCCTTAAGGTGCTAGTGTGGATTTTTTTTTTTTTTTTTTTTTTTATTGAATCAGAAGGAAGGAAGAAAAACAAAATCAATGAAAATGAAGTCCATGTGCCTATTGGCATGCTTCATTCATATGATGTCTGTAACAGTTGGATTTAAATGACTGAGGATTAAAAACTGGTGGAAAGCAGTTTTGAGGAAGTGCATTCCATAACAATGTGGTTCTGGGAATAAATGAATTCTGAAAAGCAGTAGTTCTACATTGGGGAGGAGAGATTGCAAAGTCATGGGCTCTAGCAGCTGACCTGGTACAAGAGAGAATATATAAAGCATAGCAGGAGGATTATGGGTACACTGTGGTACATGATAGACATAGAACAAGCAGCATCGAACTTCGAAGTATGGAAGTCATTGCATAAGAGTGATGTAAACACTAAACTTCATATGGGAGTGAAATGGAAACCATTAGGAAGGGACACAAGTTGAGAATAAGAGCATTGTAAATGAGTTACAGTATATGAAAAGAACATGTGAAGTTATATTGATGGAGAGAGAGACTAATACGTACAAAAAAATCCTGTGTTGAGATGAACATGTCAATATCAGGCAGAATACATTTTATCGAGCAATAATTGGAGAGTGTCAGGTTGAGTGAATGGGTGGGGAGAGATGGATGTGGGGGGCAGACTGAAAATAAAATGGAGAGAAAGAAAAGTAGTAGTGAAGGAGAGGGCAGATTTTAATGGGGAAGTTCAATGGTGGTAAATCTGGAGCAACTGATTCCTCCAAACTATTCCAAGCAACAGAACACCATTATTTTTGTTCATTTGGTCCTGTTTCCTGGCATACTTTGGAGGAATCATGGCACTCCAATGTAACAAAAGTGAATTACCCCCTTAATGGCCACCCTTATAAAGATTAGGAAATTTGTCAACAATACTATAAAACAGATCAGTCTATAGTAATGTTATGTTTTGCTTTGTGTGTGAGACAGGTGAGTATCATCTACATTATGGACATCAACAATAAGGTTCCAAGCTTCAGCACCATCACAGAAAGTTTGGAGATGGAAGAACTCGCATCGTCTGACTATGTCCTCCCACTCAACATTTTCGTCACTGACATGGATGAGGTAAGAGGCCAATGTGTGAATGGATATGAAATGCTTAAGGGACCCCGTGATGTAGTCAGAAAATTGGAGGGTAGTGAGTCCTTCAAATATTGCCACGAAACACCATCTATATGGAAGGAACATGTTTCGTGGCATAGTCGAGAAGAATCAGAAGCCTCCAGTTTTCATACACGATCACAGGATCCTTAAGTCTCCTTGGAGGACTGATAATAGGTTACTGTGCTATACTCTATCACTCAGCCAGGGCAAACCCATAATATATTTGTATGGCAGGTGAGTAGTTATTTTACAGTACAGTATTAACTTTACTTGTATTGACATTTTACAACAAATACAATACAACATTTTGTGCAGTTACATCAATTCATATACAGTACAGGTATTATGTTATGTTTGATCTCTGTCAGTGTGCACTTCCTGAAGCAGATATTCATACACTGTATTGTACAGGTGATAATTATTATCTCTGGACCTTTAGTATCGACTTCAGAACAATGTATTAACCATGCCAATACTTTCCAGGGTGACAAAGGCAGCTATACTCTGACAACAAATTCATCACACCTGAGAGTAGACCCCTCCTCAGGCAGCCTCAACAGGACTGTCACTCTTACTGCTCTCTATGGAGATGCAAATAACTATTTTGACTACGAAAAACATGAAGATAATTCTCTCGGATTCACGGTAAGCATTTCAACCAAATACGGGAACAATGGGAGATAATGCACTTTATAATAATTTTAGCGTACATCACTTGTAATAATAAAACTGTCCTTAGGAACCATGGCTAATAGAGACACAGTAAAGGAATAATCCATAAAATCCCTCCATATAAGATGTCACCAGATCATCAAATGACAGAAGGTTAAAGATACCACAATTTGTTGAACCAAATGCAAAAACTCATGGAGAGGGTTAGGAAGAGCCTTTTTTCAACAGTGGATTCTAAATGTCTGATGATGATGATGATGATGATACTGTATATAGGCTAATAGTACATGTAGACTGTGTGTCGATTCCACAGTTGTTGGTAGTGGTTTGTAAGCACGCAAATGAAAGAATCTTAGCCGTGTATATGACTTATGGGTGAATTATTCAATGAATTTGGTGATTAATTATACAGTGATCATCATTATCAAACTGTTTTAATAGATTTTGTGAATACGGATATTTAACTTTTGGAAAATAATGAAGCCTTACAAGTGTGGTTGGTTGGGTAGCTAACAAACAAATACTACTGTGGAATCGACCCCGTGTGAATGAATATCAGCTGGACTTTTTATTTCCATTTCACTGCCTGTAAGTATATCTATCTATCAATTTGTTTGTGTGCCATTCAGTATATCTGACTCATGTATATTATAATTTACTTGTTTCAGATCACAGCAACAGAGGTAAAAGACCCAAGCCACTCTTCCACACTCACAGTCATCATCACTCTCTTACCTGTCAATGATAATAGTCCTGTCTTCACAAAATCAACTTATGACGAAAGTATAGATGAGTCCACAGAAGAAGGAACTAAGCTACTAACTGTGTTGGCCAATGATAATGATATATCACCTGAGGAAGACATCATTTTGTAAGTTACAGTACCAGGCTTGGGTCCAAGTACACGTGCTCATACTTGTGGACAAGTACAAGTACTGAAGAAAAGTTCAAGTACAAGATAGGTAAAGATATATATTAAGGTAATGATAAAAATTCAAGCTAATATTCTAGTTTACCTCATAATATAACTAATACAATGTTGATTTCCAATACAGACAAAAAGCCATCCTTGCAATTATAGAAAATATGTATGAAAATTTAAATTTTTTTCGTTTGAAATTACTGAATCTTTTAGTTTAATTCATAATATAGAATACTGTAATACAAAGAAGATTTTTGATACGAACAAAAAGTGTGATATCTGCTACTGTAGAAACTATGTATGAAAATAGAAACTTGCTTATTACAGACTCAAAATTCTTGTCTGTAAGCCGACATCTGTCCGGGCGGCAGACTGTACTTGAAAAGTACTTAAAAGTACTTGATTTTTTCAAGTACATTTGGCCCACATACAAGTACAAGTACACTGATTTAAAAATTCTCAACTATTAGTACAAGTAGAAGTACTGAAAATTTTGTACTTATGTACAAGTAAAAGTACAAGTAATTGTACTTGGACACAAGCCTGTACAGTATTTCTTAATTTTAGTTTTACAGTACTATGATTTCTTGGGGACTAGGACCCATTTGGTTTGGCTGAGCATTGTTTTGGAATTTCAAGGGTTTATATATAATAGAGTACAGTACTAGTCAACCCTCACCTGCATCATGGGTTTCTGCTCCCCTCTCCCTCCTCCAATTGCTGCTGTCTTGATGTGTAGTGGCAATTGAAGATGGGATTTAATGGTCTTTGTGGTAGATGGATAAAAAAGATGTGCAGAAGTTAGTGATGATGGGGCAAACGATGTTTACCAAGGTATTTTAGTAGGTGATTAGAGAAGTTGTGAAGCAGGTAGAGGTAATTCATGTGAAGTGGGTTGTATTTTTTTTGCTTATCATAGTGAAGTTGTTAAGTCGGGGTGTGTAGTGGGTAATTTCCTTGGATACAAGGGTACTGTATATTTTACGTGTATCTAATAAGGGGAGAAACTCTTGAGTCGGAGATAGTGAGACCTGTTTCATCGAAGGCAACAGATGAGGGGACAACTGGCTCACGATGATGTACCCCAAGCCAATGAACTCATAGCCTCCCTTGTTGTGCCACTCAGTGGTACCCACGAGCCAATGAACCCATCAACAGTTGCCTCCCCTGTTGTGTCACCCAATCAGGCAATCTTGCCAGCTACCCAGAAGGAATGAGAAATAGTAAGAGAGACAGATAGAACAGGCCAGGGTGTGGTAGAGGATGCTAAATTCCTCATTTCTGGATAGAACCAGCCCTTATCAGAAGTGGAGAGTATTGGAGAGCTACTGAGTCCTCCAAACTATAGTATGTCATGAAACAGATCCTCTATTAGAAACATTGAGGTAATTCATTTCTTGGTATAGTTTGGAGGAATCACTAGTCCTTAAATTCACCAAACAGAGGTTCTCTCCTAAAAGGCCTTCATGCAATATGTGACACCCTTCCCTCTAATACAAACCATCTGTCTACACCCTTACAGATACTCGCTGGAGTCTAAGTGTTGGTCTAACTTGGAGATTGACCCCCATCTGGGAGATGTGAGCCTCATCTCAAAACTGAACTATGAAAATGAGATGGAACGAGTGTTGGTGTGCAGGGTGTATGCTAGTGACAGCAACGGCACCGTGGGGGGCAACCAAGGGGAAGCCACCATTGAAATCACAATCAACGATGTTGTTGATGAGCCACCCAATTTTGATGATGAAGTAGGTTTGATATTGATGTGTGATATTTGCATAGTCATGTAATTATTTAATATGTGTACACTATTGTTGTATATTTACTTATATACTGAATATATTTCCTGCCTAGCAAGCCTCCTAGCCAATTCCTTTCCTACCCTTCTTACCTTTCATCATGAGGCATGGATTTGTTTCAGCCAAGTGGCTTCCATGGTCTCCTACAGGTAGGATTAACTTTCAAAATAAAGCCTTGTCCACAAGGTCACCCTCAAGGAATTACGAGGGTTTTCACATATACATGACTGTAATTATGACAGGCCATGGATATGCTGTTGTGATGCAATTGGATGTTAGTAAGATTCATGGCATAATGTGGCTTGGTTGTTTGGTGTCATCACAGGTCAACTTGGGGTATATAATTTTTGGATGTATTCAAACTTTTCAAATTTTTGTTGTGGCTCTGGTGTTTGACATGATCAGACATGGCTCCCATATAGTGGAATCATAACACTGTTATGTACCGTCGGTATAACATGTGGCACTGTTTGTATGTATCGGAGTGCAGAACAACAATCATAGGTGGCCCCAACATTGCCAAGTCTAATTTGGATGGTGCCATGTGATTTCCAGGAGGGTTGTGAAAACCTGTGTATTTTACAGGATGAAGCCACATATATTCATAATATACTGTATTGCTGTAGCGAATAAAGAGTTGTATCACGTCAGCAATGTGACCGACATGAATATGGCATGCTGGTGTCACAATGTGGCAACACTGCACTACAAAGGTGAACCATTATTGCCATACCAGTAAAACATCATCATCACATCACTATATCCTGGGACTGACACATTCCTGGAGATACCTGAACATATCATTGTTGATTTTGAGGAAATTACTGAAGGATCGAGCTAGCATCCTCACAAGCCAACCCTTTCATGAGGTTGTCATAATTGCTGAAAGAGAAATATCTGAGCAGTCAGGTCCTGTACCACAATTATCTCCTTTTCTGCTTTCTCTTCATCTTGGCTTTCAGGAGTTATTAGAGAGCCAAACCTCAGTATTGAACTTTGGTTTATCAAAACACAGGTATATTCCATAACATTACTGTACAGTATAGCTATTAGTTCTAGAAAAGAAGATGCTACACCTGTTTATATTCATTCAGAGGCCTGTGATAATAGTTATTCAGTTAAGATGTGTTTCTCCCAGATTGAATCTACAGTATTCTGTTGATGAGCTTCCAGCCTTACTGTATTTCATTTTTTGACTCTGTTATAATGTATCACAATCCAGACATGGTCACTCATGCATAATGGACAGCTATATGTTATGTTGTCAATTAATTTATACACTATCTAATTTTATGTTTGTGTGTGTGTATCTGCATCATGCATGCATGCACTGTGTGTGCATATGTAGCGATAAGCAATGATCCTCCCTGTTTCTCTATCTCATTATATTGAATCAAGGTGTAACTTTGTGCAGGTGTTCCTGATGGAGGTGTTGGAGAATACTATGACTGGTGAAGAATTGGATGTAGTGGAGGTGACTGACTCAGATGCTGGGGCAGCAATGGCAATATCTATTGATTGGTCTTCATCATCTGCCACCAGCAATGGTGATAGCATACCCATTGATAATGATATTAAAGAGTAAGTGGACTCATTGTTGCCAACAATAAAGTGTGAGTACAATGTACTGTACTGTACAGTCAACCCTTCAATATTATGCATTTTGTTATCATGGTTTTCATTATGGTAGCCTATTAACACCATAAAAAAAAACTGCATACCCTTATTTAAAGTGCACCTACATTAACTTATGCATCCAATATTGAGCAGACCACTTCCAGAAAGCACTGACATTTGATGTTGCATGATGTCACCACATGTGGTTCTCATACTTTTCAGCAGTCAAAGCTTGCTTTTCATTTGCTCACTCCACTACAACATCCCTATTCCTGGTACAGGTAAAACTCTTTAGTCAAACACCCAGTACTGTATTAAGATACGATAACATAGTGGGCAAGGTGTATGGTAGAATGGTTATTTAGAGGGATTAGAAAGATCAGAGGAGTTAGTGAGAGGCAAAGGAGGGAGGCTTTTGTGATGGCAAAGGATGTAATGATCAGGTGTTTGCTGTAAGGCAGTTACTGGAGAAAGCCTGTGGGAAACTTAGGAAACTGGTTATGGCCTCTTTGAGAATAGATGGAGAATTCATGGATTGCTTCCCAATCTCTGTTGGAGTGAGACAAGGATGTGTAATGTCATCATAGTTGTTCATGGATAAAGTGATGGAAATGTTGCAAAGTGGAGAAGATTGGTCTCTGTCAAACTTGATGTATGCAGGTGATATGGTACTACTGTATTGGTTAGCAGTGAGAGGGTTCCAAATAGATTAGCTAATTAGTGTCTAGTTTTGCAAAGGTGTGTGAACATATTTTGTCATACTTATGTTGGTTTCTGATACTTAGTACTGTATACCCATTATGTATGCATTAATGGGTAACAAATAGTCATAATGGTAACAATAGTCATATGATTTAAGTAAAGGAAAGATAATTGTACTTTTATCCCTTACCATACTGGAAGAAGTATATTGATCCATGCTTTTAACCTGATAATAATTGTACTGTACTCTACTGCAATTTCATCCTGAAGCATACTGTATTGCAAGCCCTGTCTGTGGATCATCTTATCATCAAAGAAGACAGTTACTAGGAATAGCTCTCTCTGCACATCATGTTCACCTGATATTCACCATTTTCATTTACTACATTTATACCCACTTTGCTAACTATGCTTCCAACTTTCTTGCTTCTGACCTTTCCATTCATATCAAATATAAGAATGATCCAACTTCCTCTTTCAGAGTTTTCCAAATAGTCATTCAGCTCTTCCTAGGGCTTTCTCCTTTTAGATTTTCCCTTCACTGACTGTATGTCACAGTCTGTATGACTTGGCACCAAAGGACATTGAGATACCTTTTTGTCAGTCAGTTTTGCCAAGATATTTACATGCAACAACCCAATACAGAAGCAATATATCATCTTTAACAGGTGGTTTGCAATGGGTCCTGTGTCAAATGTAGAACCTGGGATGTACCAATCATCTGTCATTGTGGGCAGTAAAAGTCCAGACCGGGAGAAGGCAGATGAGATCATCCTAACAATTATGGCTGACGACACTAACACTCAAGTTGGGATAAGTTCTGCCACAGGTATGCTGAGGTTTGGAAGTATATAATTACATATATATATATAGTTGTTGTTGTTGTTGTTGAAGTTCCTCAAGCTGTCTGGCCGAGCAGCCCCGAGCTCCTGAGGAAGGTCATGGCCTGAACCGGGCTCTCCCACAGTGCCCTCAGAGAGTGTATGTTGTGTTGTTGGCGAGTGTGGTTGTGTGCATTGCAGTCTTCAATATATAGTATTTCTTGTTACTGTAGTTACAAAATAATTCCAATTTCTTTTGCAAATAAATTGGAAGTATGTATGATTTCCCCTGACTGTTATAGTGTCATTAAACAACAAAGAGAAACATTACTTCCCCAAATATTTATTTGATGAACTGGAATGGACAATGGTATTATTTAAACAAAGGGAGGTACTGAAACTTTCTTTTACAGTATTTTTCAACTAAAGTATTACATTATATATTATGGAAGGTGTAATATCATCTCAGTATAAACTAAAAGCAAAGTTACTGTATGTTAAGATGCAGGTAATTATCCATCTGAAATAGAGTTTGCTGATGCTCAACTTGACAATGAATGATCAGTAGTGTACAGTTGCTCAAAAGCTCATCTGAAAAATTATAGTTAAAGCAATATCATATGATAGATAAAATATTATGAATTGGAGGTGGCAGAGATGAGGATGTTAAGATGGATGTGCGGAGTGACGAGATATGATAGAATTAGAAACAAAAGGATAAGAGGAACAACCAAAGTGATTGAAATATCAAAGAAAGTGCAAGAGCGAAGGTTACAATGGTATGGTCATGTGATGAGGAGGGAGGAAAATAACATAGCTAAGAAGGTCATGAATATAGAAGTAGAAGGCAGAAGGAAAAGAGGAAGGCCAAGAAGAAGATGGAAGGATTGTGTGGATGAAGACCTTAAAGAGAAGAATCTGACTGGAGACGAATATGGCGACAGAGGACAGTGGAAGCAACTTACCAAAAACAGCGACCCCGTATAAAGACGGGAAAAGCTGGGGAAGAAGAAGATAAAATATTATGAATACTGTACAGTATTCTGAGAGAATGGAGGTCAATTTTTCATTTCTACAATAATCAAACTCTATTTTTCAAACCCTTTTTTAAGTGATTTTACTTTCCCTTGTTTTAATAATACAGTATATAGTCCTTCCTGCTGGTACACACCTATATGGGCAACATAATTGCTTGCATACTAAAAATTTTGCAGACTAAAAATACAGTACAGTACTGTACTTCTACTTATGGAGGATATTACCAGTTGCTGGCAGTCCTCTCCAACCTTGACTCTTCAGACTGGCTAGACACAAAATAGAGACACATAAAAGATGCATATAAGTTATTGCATTACTTTAAGTAATAGTCATACATAGTGATATATAATATAAAATAAGGAAGTAAAAAATATGGATAAATCACAAGTGAGTAAGGCACAGTTGGGAAAGTAGTGAAACAAACACTCCTACTTCTTACTAACAACACCACCACCACTACCACCTTGTCCCTCCTCTTGCTGTCTACTGCCTTTCACATGTATAGTATGGTGAGGGGAGGGGTCACTCACCAGGGGTAAGTAGCTGATTTGGGCCACTTGTTGACGTCTGGTTCGTGTGTTATGGATACAACTTGCATTCCAGGTTTAATACTCGCTCACGGCTCATGCCTACTATGAGTTTTAGGGGGAAAAAAACTTTGTTTGTGCACAGACGCCACTTTGGCGTCCTAATTTTGGAAAAATCCGTGTTAAAAGTAAAAACTCCCTGTTTAAAGTTCAAATTTGGATGCCACATAGGTGTCCTCTACACTGGTAACATATGAAATATAATGAAACACACTGATTGGACAGCCTGCTGTCCGCCTCAGTCCGTTTCCCCAATTCAAATTAGCACGCCATACATGAGGTGAGGTGAGGTGTGTCCTGCCACACCCACACGAGCAGTTTAAACAAAACCAGACCGTGCACCATTGTTAAGAGTTAGTAAAACCAGGGTGTCATATAGTAGGTAATTTGCATGCTAAAAATACACATACAGTACAGTACTAATAGTAAGGACTTTTCTCTGAGTGTGACAGGACAGTATAGTACAGTACCTTCCTTCATGTTATATTAATGATGATATATTGATATTGAATACAAATAGAAACAAAAATCATGCCCATTTCCTCCAGAGGTTATTGTAATTGCTGTACTTGGCTTTTGATGGAGTATTCATCTGATTTTTATCACCCTTACATGGCTATTGAGTTGAAGATTATAACATAATTCGTACAACAGCCAATTTGAGAGAGTGGGAAAATAAAAAAATTCTACTATCACCCAATTAATTAAAGCAATCTTTGGTGGCAAGGGACATGACTTTGGTTTCCAACTGTGCTTATTATTATGTTTACTTTTTGTTGTTTTGTGGCAGCCACCGTAACAGTGACCATCCTAGATGAGAATGATGAGGATCCAATTTTGATTGATGCCTGTAATTGGTCTGAGGTGAAGGAGAATGTGGCAGGCGGTACCCTTGTGTGTGAACTTCAAGTGACTGATCCGGACGAACAAGATAACATCACTCTCTCTATTGAGTATGTTATTTAATGGTATTACAGTAGTAGAAGTGCTTGTGTAATTTTTTATATTTGCATAAGTAGTAGTAGTTGTTATAGTTGGGTGTATGTATGGCTTTCACTGAGTGCATAATACTCTGTAATGAGATGGAGTTACTCCATAAATGAGGAGGTTCTCATACCTGATCATCTCGGTCTACCAAACCCTCAGCTGCTGTTTGGTTCGGTAAATGTTGGTGGTATATGGTAATGGCTGTGCCCCAGAAAACTGTCTCGTCTGATGATCCTGTCAAAATTTACAGTGAAAAAACTTGTCATAGTCTGTCTGGATCAATTTTCTTTTTCATGAATATGATTGTTGAGGGTACATTGCCCTGATTGTCCCACCCTACATATACCACTGTTCTTGATGGAGGGAATAACTAGTAACATCCAATTGGTAAGAACTACAGTACTGTACAGAATTTTAGTTAACCTATAAACAGCAGCATGCATCGTCAATGGATGATATCAGATACTTTAATATTATGTCACAGGAAAAACCTAATTGACACAGGATTTAACTACTTCTTTCTAACAGTGATGATACCCTGGTGACTCTGAGCACTGACCTGGTGATGACGGGGGAGGGTGTACCTGAGACAGTGCAAGTGTTAGTGCAGGAGAAAGCAGTCATAGACAGGGAGGAGATGGATCATTTTCAGGTTCAGATTACACTCAGTGATACCGCTGGCCACACAATCCAGAATATGGTGAGTAGAGAAAGTGAGCAAAAGAGAAGTTAATTTCTTGATTAGGTAAATAAATAGGCCACAGAGACTTTTTAATTCAAAAGGCAATCAGGCCTTAACCCTAAATGCCTCTGTTAATGCTCTCAGGATATCAATGGTCACATTATTAAAGATAATAAATTTACTTGTATCAGCAATAACTTGAATACAACAAAATATACAACACAAACATGCATAATAACACCAAAAGATGGCTGGCCAGCTTTTTGGGAGGAAGAGTTAGCCCATGTTACATTTGCTGGTCAGTCATCTAATATTAAAAATTTCGCCAATGGTGTCCCCCAAGGATCTGTACTCTCACCCACCCTTTTCAACCTATACATGCACGACATACCAACACCCCAGGCACCACAAATACACATAGCCTCCTACGCAGACGACATAACACTCACATGTACACACACAAACGCAGACACAGCCACTCTCATCCTCCAACCCTACCTCAACACACTTAATGCCTGGTTCACCACAAACAGACTTAAAATAGCACCCACCAAGTCAACTGTCACCCTTCTCACCAACTGGAATGCAGAACACCGCTACACACCACACCTCACCATAAACAACACACCTATACCACACACACACACACCCAAAATACTTGGCATAACATACAATACATCCATGACATTCAAACAACATATTACGACCATCAAAAACAAATGCATGCAAAGACTTAAAGCCCTCAGATCACTTGCCAGCACAACATTCGGACACAACAAGGAAACCACAACCACAGTATACAAACAATATATTCGATCAGTGATGGATTATGCAAGCCCTGCCTGGGCTTCAAACATCACTGAGACTCATCACAACACCCTTCAAACCATACAGAACAGAGCCCTATAGACAATCACAGGCTGCACAGCTACCACACCCACAGACCACCTACACTATGAAACCAAAGTCCTCAAAATCAAGGATCACCTTGACATGAGAGGCACACAAACACTTGCTGCAGCCTCCACAAACCCACACCATCCACTACACTACATGGCACAACACCCACACATGCCAAGGAACATCAAAACAACACCCAGTACACAATACCGTACACAAATACTATCATCTCTTACACCCTGCCCACCCCAAACCAATCTCCAAAAACACATCCATACTCAAATCACTCATCAATCCATCCAAACACTCAAAAACAACACTCAGCTGCATGCACGACCTCCTGACATCCACCCATCCGAATCCTCCCTTCCCCGTGAGGACAGAGTCCACCTGGCCAGGCTGCGGTGTGGCCATCACCCGGCCCTTCTGACATATCAGAAGAGGCTGGATGGAGCCATTGCGGATGCCTGTCCGGGATGCAACACAGCACCCCATTCTATTAAACACATTATTGAAGACTGCAACGCACACAACCACACTCGCCAACAACACAACATACACTCTCTGAGGGCACTGTGGGAAAGCCGGTTCAGGCCATGACCTTCCTCAGGAGCTCGGGGCTGCTCGGCCAGACAGCTTGAGGAACTTCAACAACAACTTGAATATTCATTTGTTGGAAATATATCTTTTGCTCATTTCATATATGTAGCCAAGTTGGTATACAGAGTTAGAAAATGGAAAGGAGAAACATCATAGGCTTCTTACTTTCAATGCTAGATCATTATTAACAGAGGCTTGGGTCTTATTGAGCTGAATATGCATGATTACCAAGAAAGATATGAGTAAATGATATACAGTAAGTATATTTATAATATGTCTAAGAGATAGTGTATAGGTTAAGTCATGACATTGTGCAATATCATTAACAAAACTCCGGAGAACTTCATTTCGGTGAGACTTTGTCTTTGATTGAAATTCGATGAATAGAATGATGTCAGAATATCTGTAATGACAATAAGGAACAGTATCAAATGTACTTCAGCCAATAATTCTACTAATTATATATGTCTATGATATAAGACTTTAGTAGACGTAAATACACTCACGATCCAAAACATGTATCCAGGCTTGCTTCAAATAGCCTGATCGAGTATTAAGCGAGTTCAAGCAGATATAACACAGGATAAGCGTTGTAATTGGTTCACTAGTATGTCAAATGATTCAGAACTTCAACAAGACCTAGATACAAATTTTGGATTGCGAGTGTACAACCTTTTGACATATATACAGTTCTTATAAATTATTATAGGTATTGCATGCTTCATAATGACAAAAATATGTATTATCCATTATTCATCCATTGATTTCATTAGAGAAAGGTACAGAGGAGAGAAAGGACATTGAAATGAGTCTGACATATTGCTCACCTTCCTCTCTCCCCCAAGTCGCAAACCCGGCTGGAATGACATATATTATCAGTTTATCACAATAAGTAATTAAGTATATTTACTGCACTGTGCATCATATGGCAGGTGAGTAATTGTAAACCAAGCCTCATACTGGTCACTGATTATCATCCAGTCAATCGGTTTTCATACACATGGCCCATAATACAGTTGGACATGTTCCTTGCCTCAGATCACCATTGAAATACGAGACACCAATGACTTGGATCCCGTGATGGACACCTCGACCTGTAATGCAAATGTGACTGTGGAGGTAGAAGAGGGTGAAAAAGATGGTAAAGTGATCCACACTGTCTCTACATATGATGGTGATGCCACAGGTACACACCTTTGGAGAATGTGGGGGAGGGACTTTTTTTTTTTTTTGCAAAATTTAGATGAATTAGAAATGGCCTTCAACTTGCAGCCCAACATTTTACCCACTATAACAAATGCATGATATTTAAAGCAGGCAGTATGAATTAAGAGACTTAAGGACCCTATGATTGTGTATGAATATTGGAGGCTTCTGCTGATTCCTCCTAACTGAAGCTTCTGCTGATTCCTCCTAACTATGCCAAGGAACAAGCTCCTTCTGAATAAGTGGTGATTCATGGTAATATTTAAAGGACTCATTTACCTCCATTATTCTGACTATATCACAGGGTCCCTTAAGGGGTCAATGAGAGTATCATATCTTTCAAAACTATACCATAGATCTATATACAGTACCATACTGTAATTAAGTACTTGTATCATACACCAATTTTTCTGTCTGGCAGCTCCTTACAACACCACTACTATCGTTCTTTACAACCTTAACCAACCCGGGATCAAGGATCAGCAGACTCCCTTCAATGTCGACCCAGGAACAGGTATAGTGTGGGTGCGTGCTTGCTTGTATGTATGTGTGTGCGTATGTGTGTGTCCGTGTGTGTGTGTGTGTGTGTGTGTGTTCTTACCTATTTGTATCTTTACAGGATTGAGTCAAGCTCGTAATGTCCCGTATTTTAAAACCTAATTATCATATTTTTCTTTAAAGTTATGTATGTTTTTGACAAACACTACTTCTGGTAATTTGTTCCATTCGTCTATTACTCTATTTGGAAAAAAAATTCTGTACATCTTTATCTCCTCTTCTTTTAATTAATTTCTTACTGTGTCCTTTCACTGTAGGTATTCCTTGTTGACACAAGTTTTCTATATCTATCTTTTTCTTTTTCTGTGACACATTTGTAAACCATAATCATATCTCCTCTCCTTCATCTTTCTTCCAGTTTAGGTAGCTTTAGTTTCTCTAGTCTTTCTTCATAGCTTAGTGTGTGTATGTATGTGTGTTCTGCATCAGAGTTATTTTGCTTTACGGTATGTGGAGAGCTATATTTTTTTATGTCTCTGTTGCAAGTGAACATTTTTCAACTTGTTACCATCACCTTTCATATTTCTAGAGTCCCAAACGAGTCTATCTCTGCCAATTTTTTAAATTTTCTTTGAAGTCCTATACACTGCTATAAAATCTCCCCTTTCTCTTCTAGGTTTGGAAGTTTCAGCCCTAATTGTCTTTCCTTGTATAAGTCTCTCAGGCATGGGGCCATTGTGATTGCAGTCTGTATATGCATTCAACTGTTCAATAATTAAATTCCTCAAAATTATCTTTCTTTTCACCACGATTATACTCTTCAACTTAAAGAAAATGCTTGTGTTCTTAAATTTACTGTCAGTATACTAGTGTTTTATTACTGCAATATTGTACTCCTCCATGCTTCAGTTTGGATAATAATTGATCATTGCTGTAGGAAACATGAGATCTGGATGGTGTGAGCTATGTTTACCTATACTGACAGGGAAGGTGAGGGTGTGGCTGGATGACGGAAAGAGAATCATAGACCGTGAGCAGTATGATGAGTGGGAGCTCATCTTCTTTTCCTTCGATAGTTGTGAAGGCGACCTCGAGTGTGAAGGTTAGTACTGTATGTGGAGACAGAAGTCAGGTGTGTTTATTGTAGTGTAGTACAGTTGTCAATGCATGTGTTCCAGCAGTTATGTACAGTAAACTGTTGTTTGCAGTTGTTGTGTGTGCTGACAATTATATACAGTTAATAAGGGTTTATACTGTCAGTTGTAAATAATTTACAGTTGCTTATATGCTGGTAGTGCACTGTTGACATGTGTGTACTGGCAGTTGTATATAGCACAGTTGAAAAGTGTGCTGTTGAAGTTTGATGTGCATTGCTTCACAGTCATGATTATTAACATCATCGTTACCATTATTGTCATCATCATCCTTAGCCTCTGACACCTTATGAATTTGAATCCCTTTCCATTGGCTACATTGACTGTATGCTAATACTTTCCCTCTGGTAGCTTTAGATTGGTTATTATAGTACCTTCTTTGGTTGAGGTGTGTTGTGAGGTGAAGACTATTGCATTTTTTTATCCTGGCGAATATGTAGTCACAATCCACAGTTTTCTACTACACCTGGGCTAACCAGAGGTGAGGGACATATGCCCCTCTGGTTGGAAGCTGCAAGAATTTTGGCACTCCACAAACAATTGGATGAGACAGTGAATAGGTTGCTTTTGACTGGGTTTCACATTGCCACCAACATTACGTCTCCATATGATAAAGAAAGGAGATATGAAATGGGGCTTGCATCAGAAATTTTCACTTGCTTTTAAAAGTAAGGGGTTAGTAAAAACCAGGGTGTCATGTAATATGTGAAACGCATACTAAGGAACATGCTTACCAGCATTAAGAACTGTTTGTGTTTATCCAAGAATACCTTCTCATCATAACACATGACCTTACTATATATACTCCCTTAAGGGGTTCTTGTTAGGGCAAAAAGTGAATGACCCTTTTTTGGGAAGCATAAGCTGGCCTGATATGGTGAAGAAATTGTTGCTGTTATTCTTTAAAAGGAAATTCCACAAGGAAGCAAAAAATTTGCTCATATGAATGAATTACAGTAGTAATAATAATGATAATAATCAATAATGATAATATTATTATTATTATTATTATTATTATTATTATTATTATTATTATTATTATTATAAGGGAGAAGCTAGCATCAAACCAGAAAGACCCTTTGGCACCACTATAAGTACACAAAAGTGAAGGTGCCAAATATCTTCACGAGATTTTAGGGTATAGTTTGTGGGACTGTTTGCTCCTTGCTTTTCACTTGGCAGTGAGGCAGAGTGAAACCTGCATCATCAACATCAAGGTTTTGGATGTCAACGATGAATTTCCAGACAACTTCTACTGGGTACCCAATGATGATCCTCTAGTAGTGGACGAGTTGATGAAGCAGGTCAGTCACCAATGCTACATGTTGTAAGTGTCATCTTGATAGACTATTGTGTACTTATACTGCAGTGTTAGTATCTCATATAGTGTTCATGGAAGCATCTGCTAACTGCCACCACTGCAGTCTATAGTAGTCTCAATGTGTAATAAAGTCTTTCTCCAGCACTCATTTATCAATGGCTAAAATTTACAACCTAGCAATTATGATATGTCTACTATTGTATACTGTGTTTATGTAGGATGACATAGCAGGGGATCCTGAATACCAGATTTGGGCTCAAGACAGGGATGATGACACCACGAACAACACCAAGCTTACCTTCACCGTGTTATCTGTCATAAGCAATTATAATGACACTGACCTCAACTTGTTTGAAGCCGTCACACAACCAGACCACAAATTTTGCAAGTGGGTAGTATTCACCAGGTGCATATACCTGTACTGTATAGTCATAAATGTTTGTTAACCACATGCTACTCCTTCCTATCCAGGGGGTTATGCTGACTTAGGGTCGATTCCACAGTCTTTCGTACTAGTTTGTAAGCACGCAAACAAAAGGACATTTGCCGTGGAAATGACTTCTGGGTGAATTATTTAATGAATTTGGTGAGTAAACTATACAGTGATCATCATTATCTAACTGTTTGATAGATTTTGTGAATGTGGATACTCAGCTTTTGGAAAATAATGAAGCCTTACAAGTGTGGTTGGTTGGGAAGCTAACAAACAAATACCACTGTGGAATTGACCCTTAGTATGTAACCATAATTTGGACAACCTGACCAAAGCTAATTTATATGATCTAACTAAGCATAACTTAAGGGGAGATTCTCTTGTTGGTGATTTGGAGTGCTACTAATTCCTCCTAACTATGGTATGCCAGAAAACAGATCTCCTCAATGGTACTAATAGATCTGTTTCATGGCATAGTTTGGAGAAATCTTCCAATTCACCAACAAGAGAATCTCCCTTTAAGCTGTCATGGAACAAAACATCATATACTCATACAAACTATAGGCTGAAACTTTAACCAGATAGGGAATTTATACTCTGGATGAGTTGTAGTTGGGCTTGTAGGTAACAAGTTGGATTATACTGCACAGTACTGTACTCTTTTTTTGTGTAAGGGGATGGTACACTTTTGATAGATTAGAATGCCTTTATTCCTCCATAGTATGCCAGGAAACAGACCCAGATGAAGAAAAATAATGGCATCCTGTTGCCTGGAATAGTTTGGAGGAATCATGTGCTCCAAATTTACCACCCAAAACAATGTGATATATACCCCCTTAATCCATGGGTGTAGGTACAGTATATATCTATGAATTTGAGGGTACAGTACAGTACATAGATTCCTCGAAGGTAATGTCTCGGAATAGACATACTAAACTGAGTTAGTATTTTCCATTGCAGTTTGGAGTACTGTAATCAGTAACTCTGTATTACCCTTTAGATATGAGTCGGCTGAAATATGACATTGAAAATTACCATAAATTATGAGTGCCAATTTCATATTTATGCATTTTATTCAGACTAATACTAATTTACTTAGTTTGGTCAAAGTACTGTACAGCCATAGTTATTCATACAGTTAAACTTCCTCTAGGATTAAGATTTAAGTACTGTACCATGGTTCTTTGGGTGTTGGCTTTATTACAATGGTACACTCGAGCTCGTAAATTTGCAACCACGTCCCCAAATGTTTGTCATCTGAGCTGGTAACACTGTGTGGGGAAGGTGTCATTGTAGGTGAAAGATTGTATCATGTCGCTCTACTATGTTCCACCTACTCTGATTCCTCACCAAATAAATGTTACCAGCTCAAATGGCATAAACATCTAAGTACGTGGTCTCGAATTTACGAGCTCAGGTGAATATTTACATTATTTACGCTAAACTTCCCCAAGCTATCACACTGGAGACTGAATTATGTTAAAGTGATGTACTGTTCATGATAATTACTTATCAAAGCAATTAAAAAAGCTTCATTATATGATAGTTATATATTCCAATGTAGTCGAAAGAAATGTTTTGGCCTACTCATAAAGGACAGGCTATAAAGCAAGGAAACTTTAATCAGTTGACAAGAGGCCATAGCACAGCAATATGAGTGAAGGTAGTAATATTTGATCTCTCCCTGCACAGACTGCGTGCAACACAAGATTTTGAAAACAAGAAACTGGCAGGAAGCTACACGATCTTGCTAATGGTGAGTAACAGATAAAGTGGGATAATCATGTATAAACCCCTAAATGACAATAGATGACTTACCTTTGGTTTCCAGATTAACACAAAACAATTCTATATGTTACAAAGAAACCTCTCCTTGTCCTCTGGTTAAAATTATGTCACAAGAAAAAAAATGAAAAATGTTTTATGTAAAGAATGAATAAACACCATAGTACAGTATTGCATAACATGAGAAAGAACATTAACTGACCACATTTTTCTGTCACTTCTTCACATACCTTTGATCAAAGAAGCAGTATCATGAGATCATCAATAACAGTTACTACACAGTGTTTATTTAATGCAGCCTGTCAGTGCATTACATCTTAAAACATGGAATCCCATTTTTATCAGAATGTTGTACAGTATATCAGATTTTTTTTGTATTTGAAAGGAGGATTGAATAAGAGTGACCTTATATATCACTGGTACTAGTACAGGCCTTCAACAAAACAGATCTCACAATCTCCCTGGCTCCCTTTTGAGGGTCTGAGCATCTGTGCGGCTTTAGTAAACCAGACTAGGGGTATGCTCGGCCAAACAGTCTGGGGAACTACAATAACAACAAGAATAATATCCAAGTTACAAATTAATAAACTTCTCTGGTTCTTCAGTTTATGAGCCTGTGAAGCTAATACTTCCATACTGTACTTCATTACTTGGCAGGTGTAGCAACAGGACTTTCATCACCGACTGTACATAGTTCTTCTCATGTCTGTTTACGATCATCAGTATTTTTTTTCATTTTTTGAGTTTGCGTGTTTCCCCTCATTATTTAATAGGAAATTATGAGTGTTACTGACAAAGTATTTCAGAATACAGTACTGTATAGTACAGTATACAATAGGTACATGAAAATACTGAAGTAATGAAAACTTTCAATGATCATGCCTTTACTACTTTTTAGAAAATTTTAATACTTTCCCTCTGAAAACTCCCCACGGAAAATCCACAGAAGAGTCTCCATATCTTCCTATTTTGACAAGACATTTACTCCTGGCACAGTGAAGCCCTCCCCTCCCATTCAGATTCCTCTCCTTCAGTTATTCTTCTGTTCTGTTCTCCCACCTGACTTCTGTAATGGTCTCCCTTAGGTTTGTTATAGTTTCTTTGTAAATGCTCCAGCTTGTATTCTCTTCTTATTTCAAACCTACCTCAGTGGTATTATGCTTTCAGGTGGTAGATGAAGCAAATGCAATATGAGAAGGAACCTTTATTTATATTTTCTTGTCACTGCTTCTTCGGGTCAAAGGTTGTACAGTCGGCCTCGGGAATTCGTACACAGAGCATTGGTTAAATGGGGTCTTTATTTTGCACATACTGTAATGATTATGCTACCGACTGATTCAAGTATTAGCCAAATAACTAATTCAAGAATTAGCCAGATAACATTACTAGAAGAAATTAATGTTAGAAAATTAATGTATCGTACTAAATCTTATAGTTATTATGAACCCTTGATGTCACAGTGATGTATACGAATTTCTGAGGCCGACTGTACAATACAATTAGAGGAGCAATAGTACTGAAGCTGATGTAAATAAAGGCTCCTTTATAAATTATATCTCTATGCAGTCTACTTATAAATTGATGTTATAACCAGGCAGAAGACTTTGGAGTGCCACCACTTAATGGGACTTGGGAGATTGACCTAGATATCCAAGATGCCAATGATGAGTCACCCAGGTTTGTGTTCTCCGACTGCCTAGCAGAGAACGACCCTCCTCTAATCATGATGGAAGAGGTAGGCTTACTATTGGTTCATCCCTATCTCTGACCTCTACATTCCCTATCTTGTATTTCTTTCATGCTATACCTTCATTGCCTATCATGTTTTCACCTTCCCTACCTCTCATCTCCTGGTCTTCCCTACCTTTCACCTCCTCATATTTCCTAATTTAAAATACTAGCGTTCTTCATCTTTCATGTCCAGGCTTTCCTTACTGTAACTCCTTACCTTCTTTTTTTTTTTTTTTTATATCGTCCTTATCTGCCATACATTGGTTTTTCCTGTCCACTCTTAACTTGTGACTTGCTCTCTTTCCCTCTCTTTGCCCCTTTTGACCAGTTTAAGGGGATCTGCAGAGATGTGGGCAGTGATTAGAAATTTTAATTACGATGCTAGTGTATGATAAGAACTGACTGTGGAATGGTGAAATGTATATGGCAATAAACTATCGTCTGAAATAGGCCTAATAAGGCCAGGAGTGAATTCTTCATCACAATATTTTCATTGCAGAATTAGTGCTTAGTTTGAAGTACAGTACTGTACAGACATTATGTCACATGACCGTAAATTGTCATCCAGGAAACTGCCAAATGCAAACAATATTAGGCAGAATTCATAAAATGAGTTATATTATTTTGACACAGTATAGATTCAGATGTTGGCAAGCATATATATCTATATCTATATATATCCTCTCTCTCCTTGTAGAACAATCCACCTGACACTGAGCTGACATGTGAAGGAGGTGGTAAGTTAGAGATTACTGTGGTGGATGATGACCAACCTGGACCCAACAAACAAACAGATGTTTCCTTGGATTATGATAACTCTACTGCTGTGATTCATGATGGTAAATTGGCATTCTATATATAAATACCAATAATAGTGATGATAGTATTAATGATAATAAATTATAATATTGATAATAAAAACTAAATACAATACAGTATTTATGATAATAGAGTAATAACTATTTGGGCATTCGATCAAGCACCTACCTTTTCAAATGTCAAGTAAAGGCTACCGAGATAGCAACCCATATTTCACCCTCCATCTTGCCAATATAATGTGTATTACTGTATATTCATACCCAACCTTGATTTTTGACCTGGACACACCAGAAATTAATACCTTCTTGGTTATATAATATCCGTTCATCCTTTCTGTTTTATCAACATTAATCAACAAGTTTTTAAAACCAATCAACAAACAAGCACGGGTGAATACAGCTTTCAAGTTTGTTCATTCTCCTTCACTCTTCAGGCCCTCAACCAATCTTAATCTTTGCCTTCCATTTTTACCTACATAGACCTACAATATATACATGTACAGTATTCAGTTATTAAGTAAGCTTCAGTACCTGTACGTGTTTCTCAGAATGTAAAAGTGGTGAGAGTCAGCTATCAGCCTTTAACATAGTACCAGCTCAGGGAGAAGGATACACCATCACAGTCTCAGAATCTATCAACAGGGAGTGTGGATCATCCTATAATGTAAGTTGCTCTACCTTTGTTTATCTTATTTCACAATGCAGCTTTGATGAAATTCTTATCTTAAATATGCCTCCTATGTTTTATTGCTGTAGCAAATTTTAATTGATAAATTGGTTTCTTATGATGAAATTTTGCATGGAATATATTAAGAATGATTTGGATGTAGAGATCTTCCCTACTAACTATTGTATCCACTCTCAGTTGTCCCTGCGAGTGCAAGACAGAGGAAAACCACCCAACTACAGCTGGTCAATGATACAAGTGTTGGTTACAGATGTTCAGGAGTACCCACCACACTTTTGTCTCAATGGTGACTACTGTTCCCAGACTTTCTATATGAAAGGTGAGTCTGCCCTTTCTCTCTGATTTCCCTTTCCATACTTACACAAAACTTTTCCCAAATACTTGAATTTCCTTACTTCCCCCATTATTACGGTGATTCATCTGGCAAATATATAGCCTTAATAACTATAGTGGCCATCTTAAAGCTCACTAAATGGTGAGGTTCACCTGTAAGAAAAAGCACATCACTGTAATTCTTATAGGCATCATGGCCTCAACTTAGGGTGAATAGACTAGTGGCCATCATTAGGACTCACTAATATGTTGGGTATTATGGCCTTCACATCTTTAGATAGTGGCCATGATAGTGCTCACTAATATGTTGGGCATTATGGCCTTCACATCTTTAGATAGTAGCCATGTTAGTGTTCACTATTATGTTGGGCAGCATCAACATCTTTTGGAAGGGAGGTTTCACCCTATCTTCCCCCAGATAATGCCAGAAGAATAAAAGCTTCTTGTAATTCTTCAAGGAAACCTGGAATCTTGCAAGATGATTTGTGGATGAATATGTGTGGATGTGCAAGGTAGAGATCTGTGGTGGGTGGTAAGGATGTCGTGAGCCTGCATCATAACATTGTCTGCTGCTGATATTGGAGACTTAAGGCTGTATCGCAAGGTCGCTCTTTTCCTGTGGACATTGTGTCCTGCGACACCATTATTGACGACATGTCGTGGGAAATAATAGCACATGGCAAAATCTCTCTCACTGGCTGAGGCTTGAGTGAGATTCACTCCTATAAGTGGTGTGTTGTATAAGTCTATACAGGTCTTCACATTATTTTCTCAATGAAGGGGATCCATTCTAAAACACTAATCATGTACTGTACGGTACTTGGAAGCTCCAGCAGGGCTGTCTCACAGCTGGATGAAAGCAAGTTAAGTTCTAATCACTTCCAGAATGTTCAGAGTGTTAGTGAAAAGATTGTTGTTGTTGTTGATGTTTTTCTCAGGGCAGAATGGCCTCCTCCCTCACAGACCCCAGGTACACTCTGGTCGCTGTGAAAAAAAACAAATTAAATAAAGGAGGGGCTGGCCCTATATGTCTGGCTACCAAAGCACATCCCAGGGAAATGGGACCACAGCTACTGGACCAGGGAGTCTGGGGGCCTCCTACTGCAGGGAGATTTGGGGGAAGGTCTTTGATACCACAGCCAGTGGTGTGGGCCCAAGTCCCACGTTACCACAACACACACACACAAGAGAGAGAGAGAGAGAGAGAGAGAGAGAGAGAGAGAGAGAGAGAGAGAGAGAGGAGAGAGAGAGAGAGAGAGAGAGAGAGAGAGAGAGAGAGAGAGAGAGAGAGAGACGAGAGAGAGAGAGAGAGAGAGAGAGAGAGAGAGAGAGAGAGAGAGAGAGAGAGAGAGAGAGAGAGAGAGAGAGAGAGAGAGAGAGTGAGAGTGAGAGTGAGAGTGAGAGTGAGAGTGAGAGTGAGAGTGAGAGTGAGAGAGAGAGAGAGAGAGAGAGAGAGAGAGAGAGAGAGAGAGAGAGAGAGAGAGAGAGAGAGAGAGAGAGAGAGAGAGAGAGAGAGAGAGAGAGAGAGAGAGGAGAGAGAGAGAGAGAGAGAGAGAGAGAGAGAGAGAGAGGAGAGAGAGAAGAGAGAGAGAGTGAGTGAGTGAGTGAGTGAGTGAGTGAGTGAGTGAGTGAGGGAGTGAGTGAGTGAGTGAGTGAGTGAGTGTGAGTGAGTGAGTGAGTGAGTGAGTGAGTGAGTGAGTGAGTGAGTGAGTGAGTGAGTGAGTGAGTGAGTGTGTGTGTGTGTGTGTTTTTTATTCTAGCCCTGTGGGGGATGGCTAGTATTCACAGAGAATAAAGTCAGCCCCCCTGAGCAATGAAAAGATTGTATTTTCCACTAGTGTAGCCTACATTTCATGCTCAAAACCCTACTGTAAGATAAGAAATTCTTTGTGATTACATGAGAGACTCTGTGATTGACTAGATGTCTAAACAGCACTCATTTAATTTGAGCTTTTCTTTTCTGCCAGAGAATGACCCCAATGTGAATGCCATCTTCATGCAGGCGACAGACTTGGACAATGTGGACGGCGATGATAATTACGCCATCTTCTACCAGATAGTGGGTAAGACTGATTGAGCACTTTAATAAATCCCTGAATGTTGGGGGTTCTTGTCTCATTCTATATCACTTTACATTAGCTAGTTACAGTACATACTAGAACAGAAAAATGAAATTTTAATTACAAAATCAGTCAGATTAATTTACAAAAACTACCAGGATTAATTAGAAAGCAAAATATGATAAAGTCGCCAATTTTTGCCAATGCAGGTGGGAACTCAGATGACTTTGAGTTAATCAGTAACAGAGACAACACCATTATCCTGAACACCAAACGTTACCCAAATGGTATGGATAGAGAGAACATTGCCAGCTACACCCTTGCTATTGACGCCTCCAACAGCGAGAGTAACAGGCCAAGTATTAATGAACCGATTCCCAGGAATTATACTCTGTATGTAAGTATCCTACCACTACAAATGCTTTTATATTTTATTTACTATACAGTATTTAGGACTCTGGAAACTTCGTACAAGAAGTGCATGGTTAGCCAGTAGCTACAACAAGTAATCTTGATGCACCTCAGGATAAACACTGTACAGTACTTGTGTAGGGTTATATTTTTTTTTTTTTTTTTTTTTCTATACCTCAACCTCGGGACTGTAGGCTGTCAGTAGCCCGTGACTCTTGCGAGGCCCCGAGATTATTGGGTGTCGCACCAGATGAGACAGTGGAGCTTCGTGGTGATGTTGGTACCGTAGCTTCTCTTCTGCCCCACTAGATGTCGACACCTTATTTATACACGTCACTATCAGGGAGAGCAGCTACACCGTCACTCACATCATCTTGGAATATGGTCTGGCATCTTCTATGTTGTGACTCATAGCGTCTAAACTACTAAACTTAGATAGATAAATTATACATGGTATTGAAGTACAAATCTTTAGCTATGTATTGAAATCCTTGCAAAGTTAATACTGTACTGATATCTGTAGGAAGTGTACCCAGCTCAGAACAAACACCATTCAAAACACACTTTTACTTAGTTGGGCTGGCGAGTGAGTGAAGTGTGCTTAGATTCCATCCTCTCAAAGTTAGTGACTGGGCTAGACTGAGCAAGAGGGGATGTAGGAAGTGGAAGTAGGACAGGCAGTGTCACAAACACATGCTGGCTTGCTAGGGCAGCATGCAAATTGAAATCGAGCTCAGACCTCAAATGCACTCACCAGCGGTGAACGGAACACATGGGAGGTGACTTGCAGTCACCCGCGCTTTAAGGGTTAACCAGTGTTAAAATTGCCTCAAGGAGTTCCTACACTTTCTATCCTGCCATTATTCAAAATATGTATCATAGTATTGGTGTATTAATTTTGAAAGAAAGTGTGTTTATCCAAAAATATAATATCTAGTCTCATATTAAAGTACCTGTTGTTGTTGTTGTTGATGTTCTCCCGGGGCAGAATGGCCTCCTGCCCCACAGACCCCTGGTACACTCTGGTCGCAGTGAAAAAACAAATTAAAATAAAGGAGGGGCTGGCCCTATATGTCTGGGCTACCGAAGCACATCCCAAGGAAATGGGACCAGAGCTTACTGGACCAGGGAGTCTGGGGGCCTCCGACCGCCAGGGAGATTGGGGGGAAGGTCTTTGATACCACAGCCAGTGCTGTGGGCCCAAGTCCAAGTTACCACAAGAGCTACAAGTGTGGCTGCACCTTCCATGAGACCAGCCCTGAAGGGACCGTAAGGGGGAGGGAGTTTACACTGCTGCATACAAAGGGAAAAAAAGCCTCCGGTTGCAGTACACCTCACGTGGATTTTTAATCCATGTGGGCAGATCTCATCAAATCCACTAGAAAGTGACCAGATCCTACAACAATCTTTATTCTAGCCCTATGGGGGATAACTAATATTCACAGAGAATAAAGTCAGCCCCACTGGGCCCTTTAAAGTACCTGTAAAGCAACACAGTACTGCTACTGTTACAATGATGCCACAAATAATAACAGAAAGTAACAAAAAGGGAGGTAAAATCTTCTTGAGGTTCCACAATACAGTACAATAGCATAATATATATACAGTACTGTACTGTATAAACTACAGTATACAATACATACTAAACAGTACACTAACAGTGTATATTTTTTTGTGAGGGAATAATTGCACTCTTGTTACAGTGTATGTTATATCTTAGATGATTAATTTATCACTACTGTACTGTACTGTACAGTCGGACTCAGGTATTCGTATACATCACTGTGACATCAAGGGTTTGTAACAACTAGAAAATTGAGTGCATTAATTTCCTAATACCAAAGTTTCCTAGTAATGTTATTTGGCTAATATTTAAATCAGTCAGTAGAATTATCCTTACAGCATGTGCAGAATAAAGACCCCTGTTAACAAATGCTCTATGTATGAATTCCTGAGGCCGACTGTACATGTACAGGACCATTATAAAATATCAAGGCACAGTGGGTGTGATGCCTGCTGAAAAAAATTAACTCTAGTGTTGGTGCTGCGGGAAGGTTGGTATGCCTGGATGTGGCTGATTTGTATGACCAGAATCACTGGACCAGTATTACTGAACATTGCTCATGGAACTCTGACAAAGAAATTGTGAGGCAGCAGGTGTTATGCTTCTGTCAGTATGAAAACCTCACAGTTGTTATACGGCACCTCCCGACATCAAGCCTACCAACATGTGGTACGTCAGATGCTAATACTATACAGTACAGTACATTGTTTCAGTGACATTTGTACTGTGGTCCCAAATATTTCACACACTGGTACTTTAGCTTGCTACTGTTTAATACAATTATTTTATCTTCTGACTGAACTACAAGTTTGTTGATGTTCATTGCTATGAGATAATAATATTGTACAGTAGGATATACCAATCTGTTACTGTATCTGGTGCAGTGAAATGTACAGATTTAATAGAATTGTTTGTTGGAGTGAGGTAAAATGTTATTGCATTTTGTATTTTGCAGTGAGATGAGATGTTAGTCAGTTGTTTCTGAGTGGGTTGAGATATCATGCTTCTTTGTTGGAATGGGATAAGATGACATGGTTTTTATTATTGGATGATATAATGACATTGTTTGTTTGTTGCAGCTGGACATCATTGTTCAGGATGAGAACGACAATGATCCAATATTCTCTGAAAAGGAGACATTTGCCAGCTTCACCGAGGCCAACCAGGTGGATGACATCATTAGTATCATCATGGTATGGTATTGTAATTTTCAGTTGTCTTTTACATGTGTAGTGCCCACAAGGTATTGAGGGAATGTAATAGTTGCCTTGTTAACTTAATTGTTTTGTCATCAGCATTCATCATTATTGTTATTACAGTTGCTGGCATCATTACTACCATCATCAGTGATCCTGTCATAAATATTTTTTCCATGTTAGCATCATTGTCATAATAGCTCTCATTCACAAATTTTGATGTTTGGAGAATCTCTTGCACTCTTTCCTTACTTTGGTTGTCCTCTTCAACCCCAAACAATTTCAGATTCTCTCTCATGCATCCCCTTCAGTGCATCTTCAGTCTTACATGGAAGTGTCTCAGCATTATATAATATAAATTATACTGTACTATGATATTAGTACCATAATGTTTTAATGTTTTTTCACGCTTGTATTTACATTACTCCTGGCCTGACTTATCAAACCCATCTCATTACTGTATAATGTTAGCATGTGGAACAACTTTATGGCTGTAATCCTCTCACAATGTAGTTAGGAGGTGAAGAGGAGAGGGAGGGGCATACAGAAGATTAGGTGGAGGGATGGAATTGAGAGTTAATTGAAAAAGGGAGATGTGAGTTGGAGATTGAACACAGCATTGGTAGAGGACAGTGCAGTTTGAAAGTGGTTTGTTCATGGCCTCCCCATTTGGAAATAGACAGATAAAATGATAGAGATCTTGTCTACTGTAATACCTCTCTGGCAGGCCAGTGACAATGACCTGAATGAGACTCTGACCTACACCATTACCAGCAGCTTTGACTGGTTTGAAACAGATTCCAAACCATCTGGAGAACCCTTCAAGTAAGCAGTTTATTTTGTTATTTTTTAGTTTTATTTGTATTATCTATTGCATACTTGCTTATTTATTTCAATATGTTATGTTACTTTCACTATACAGTACAGGGTGTTTTTAAGGTGATAAAATGAACTAATAGAAATATAATTTTTTGTATAATTTATGAAGTTTGTGTTTATTTGTTTGTCTCATACTTGCCTTGTCAATCCTATTCCCTTTCTGCTTATAACTTTTCACAAAGTCAAGTCCCACTGGACCTAATGAACCCTTCATTTAACCAAGAGAACAAAAACTTTTATCATTGGCTATGAAGTCTATCAGATTCCTTTGCTCTCCCATTTCATCCATTCCATGATTACCCATGGTTAATCTTGTTGTCAAATAAGTTGTTAGTTAGGAACAAACCTATTTCCTGACATAAATTCACTAGATAGGCTACTTGCCTCTTTATTAATTCCATCCCCACCTCATTTGCCAACCAAACTCCCATGCATATTGCGTCGAACCTTCCCATTCATATCACCTATTAAAATTATCTTTTTCCCACTTTCAAAACTTCCCATTTTTGCAGCTTGTCCTAGAACATCCTCATCTTATCTTTTCCTTTTTCAGTTGTTTTGTAAAGCTGTGCATGTTCAAAACACTTGTATAGGTACTCCATGATCCACACCCTCCTCAAGCCCTTTCATCCATGGTTATAAACTCCAGTCCAATCTCTCATTAAGGGGGAAATTCACTTCTGTTACTTTGGAGTGCCTTGGTTCCTCCAAAGTATGCCAGGAAACAGGACCAGATGTTGCTTGGAATAGTTTGGAGGAATTATTTACTCTAGATTTACCAACACTGTACTTCCCCCTTAACACCAGAAATGTGCTTCCTTTACTTCACCTTCCTATGTACTGTATTTCTCATCCATCTTTTGTATTTTTCATTTACAAACACCAGGTAAATACTCAGCCTCCAAAGGTTTTGGACTACTGTATAGTATAAAATTATATTTAATGATAAACAATAGCTTTTAATTTACACAGTGTAGCTAGATAAAAACCAGACAGTTTAAAACAAGGAAAAAATTTATCAACTAATAGGGAGGTAAGATACTGTTGCCACAAATGAGGGTAATAAATTTGGTTCAAAATTTATGTACCACTGGAGTGTAGACACTTTCTCCTGATTGGCTGACACACTCACCTGGCTTCCACTCCACTCCTGCCCCACCAAGGTGAGTATCCTCTCCGTCATCACGCTCACGGTGGTATACTGTATGTTTGTATATTAATTACTCTAGCTTTTCTCTTATTCAAGAAAATTTTTTTAGTTGTTGTTGTTGTTGTTGAAGTTCCTCAAGGTGTTTGGCCGAGCAGCCCCAAGCTCCTGAGGAAGGCCATGGCCTGAACCGGGCTTTCCTACAGTGTCCTCAGAGAGTGTATGTTGTGTTGTTGGTGAATGTGGTTGTGTGCGTTGCAGTCTTCTATAATGTGTTTAATAGAATGGGGTGCTGTGTTGCATCCTGGACAGGTATCTACAATGACTCCATCCAG
Source organism: Petrolisthes cinctipes (assembly GCA_033782935.1). Classification (NCBI taxonomy): domain Eukaryota; kingdom Metazoa; phylum Arthropoda; class Malacostraca; order Decapoda; family Porcellanidae; genus Petrolisthes; species Petrolisthes cinctipes. The sequence continues at coordinate 52,649 of JAWQEG010003319.1, read as the reverse complement.
CTTCTTGTGATATGTCAGAAGGGCCGGGTGGTGGCCACACCGCAGCCTGGCCAGGTGGACTCTGTCCTCACGGGGAAGAGATGATTCAGATGGGTGGATATCAGTAGGTGGTGCATGCAGCTGAGTGTTGTTTTTGAGTGTATGGATGGACTGTTGAGTGATTTGAGTATGGATATTCAGATGGGTGGATATCAGTAGGTGGTGCATGCAGCTGGGTGTTTTTTTTGAGTGTTTGGATGGACTGGTGAGTGATTTGAGTATGGATGTGTTTCTGGAGATTGGTTTGGGGTGGGCAGGGTGTAAGAGATGATAGTATTTGTGTATGGTATCGTGTACTGGGTGTTGTTTTGATGTTCCTTGGCATGTGTGGGTGTTGTGCCATGTAGTGTAGTGGATGGTGTGGGTTTGTGGAGGCTGCAGCAAGTGTTTGTGTGCCTCTCATGTCAAGATGATCCTTGATTTTGAGGACTTTGGTTTCATAGTGTAGGTGGTCTGTAGGTGTGGTAGCTGTGCAGCCTGTGATTGTCTTTAGGGCTTTATTCTGTATGGTTTGAAGGGTGTTGAGATGAGTCTCAGTGAGGTTTGAGGCCCAGGCAGGGCTTGCATAATCCATCACTGATCGGATATATTGTTTGTACACTGTGGATGAAATGTTTCATAACATCATTGATTTAATACTTGCTGCAAGAAATCAATGATAATAAAAAGTGGTATTCATATATTTGGAACTTTGATCACTTCTACTCGTCATAATTGTTTTGTTTTATATTTTATCGTATTGTGACAAACATATCTGGATGCTACAATCATTGCTGAGACTAATGGTATCAACTAAAATGTTTTTCTTGAATAAGAGAAAAGCTAGAGTAAATAATATACAAACATACAGAGTACCACTGTGAGTGTGGTGATGGAAAGGATACTCAACTTGATGGGGCAGGAGTGGAGCAGAAGCCAGGTGAGTGTGTCAGCCAATCAGGAGAAAGCTTACCAATGACGTCTACACCCCGGTGGAACACAAATTTTGAACCAAATTTAGTAATGATTCTTTCAAACTGCACACAAGTGAGATTATCTGAATGTTCTCTTAAGTTGTCTACTTCATGGCATAGTTTGGAAGAGCCATTGTCTTATAGTTTGCTAAAAACAACTTATCCCCATTAATTAACCACAGAAAATATTATTGGTAACTGTTACAGGTTGACAGTGAGAAACAAAACCTCTGCAGACCTCAGACTTGACTTTGAACCCACTGGATTCAGTGTAGGTTACTGCATTTTCACCATTCAAGTCTACGACGCTCGTGGTGGTGTGTATATTGTTTGTGTTTATTGTACTGTATTGCTGCAATGACTGATTATGCTGTTGCTGTTTCTTTTACATTTTCCATTTTATCATTTTATCTTTGAACCTGTGAATACTCTTTGCATGCTCTACCTCATTCAGTATCTTCTAGTAATGGCCATAGAGAAACAATACTCTTTGATACAAAACTCCTCTGAGGAAAGATGTTATCTCGGTGCATGTCCTTCATTATTTTTCATAACGTTACGCACTATCAAACTCATGTTCAAATTGATGTGAGCCACAAAGCCCAGATTGGGTGTTGCATAAAAGCCAAGGCCCACAAAGCAGGCCAGTCTGCTAGTGTAATTGAATGTTCTATTACGAATATATAATTCAATAAAATTTTATCAAATTTTTTTTTAGCTTTTACACTCATCTTGAATTTCTGTCAGCATGAAAGGTCTGTTCCTACCTATTTGTTTCCTTTTTCCAAATACTGTATGTTGTTACCATATCTCATCTTCTTTTTCTTTATTATTCCAATATTAGTTCATTTGTCGTGGCTTTGGCCACTTAAATTGTTTTTATTGGTTTTGGAACCAGCACAGGTAAATTGCTATAGAACCTATTCCTTTCTAGCCTAGGGCCTCTAAGGTTTAAAGAAGGGGCTAGAAAGGGCATATCCGTGACGAACATCAGTTAAAAATGTCAAATCTGGCACTAGGCTAGGAAGGAACAGGTTCTATAGCAATTTAGCTGTGCTGGTTCCACTTTGCCAATAATGGCAGAGTCAGTTTTGTTGCTATATCTTCTTAACATATGTCCCTTAAACAAACAGGGAAGCAATAATTACGTAACTCTTTGCTTGTTCATTTAAGCTTATGTGATTAATGAGTCTGGATTTCAAACTACTGCAGCATATTTTAATCACTAATATAATGATGAGCTTACTTTTGTCACCATAGTCTCATATATATATATATATATACATAGTTTCATATATATAGGCTACAGTCAAACTTCCGTTAATGTGCATTTTGAATTGACAATACATTTTTTATAATTTTATTTCTATGCCTACAGTACTTTTCAGAGTGTATCAATGAATTACAAGTGAAAACATTTAGGGAGACTTAATAATTTTGTACCACAAGGGGGAAAAAGTAAATCTTGGTTTTTATGAATCCCAATGTCACAGTAGAGTATTTCCTTAGTGTGGTAATGTTGTTGAAGCATATTTTCATGTTTACACAGTTTTGACAGTGCAAATATATAAATTTTATTTTCATGCCTTGTAATCTGCACTGACAAGATCTTACGGGACCCTGTGTTGTAGTCAGAAAATTGGAGATAAATGAGTCCTTCAAATATTGCCACGAAACACCACCTACTGTATATGGAAGGAGCTTGTTTTGTGGCATGGTCAGGAGGAATCAGAAGCCTCCAATTTTCATACACAATCACAGGTCCCTTAAGGTAATTACAGTAGTTCAAAATTATGACAACTCTGGGTGTGTGCTTGTGTGTATGCATAATATTAAAGGAGCATAGGGCATGTGATTTGGAAAGGAAGAATTACTACCAAGGGGAATTATTGTTGAGGAGGGTGATATATTCAAGTTATATATACTGTAGTAGGAGACTTTGTGGTAGGGATGAGGCATTATAATTATATGAAGAGATGTGTTGGAAGATGTGGTAGCCTGTAGGTTTGTGGAAGGGGATATGGATCTGTACAATGTTGCATAATACCTGTTGATTTTGAATAGATTGGAGATATTACAGATTCTACATTATATACATTCCAGTTGAGCACTCCAGCACTACAAAAGCCAAGGTGTATGCCATCACTAAGGAGTTTCAACTAGATACCTACTTCTTCAACACTGTAGAGGAAATCCAAAGTAAGAAGTCTGATGTGAGTATCAACAAGGTATCCTTTTTGATGACTGTAGCTGAACAGTGCTAAGCTTCCTTGGCTTGCTAGTGAAAACTTTATTTGATAATACTATATCAGAGTCCATTTGCGTGAGCCAATTCTCAACAGTATCTTCTCGTATATGCTGTTCACACAGATTGAGGCAGTGTTTGGCATGTCCTTCAGCTATCCATGTGAAATCGACAGCATCTCGCTGTTCAGTGGAAGTGATCAGGCAACCAGGGACGACTCAGGCAATGGCACCGTCACCATAACACTTGTACTCATGCACTTCATCAATAATGAGGAGAATAGACCTGTCACCATCACAGAAATAGAGGGGTAATACATAATTATTATGATACAGTGGTTTTCTGAGATAGTGGCTATCATAATTTGGGTTATTCAATAGCTTGAAAGCCCCAAGGCTTATGATACAAATATATAGCCATTTGATTACTTAAGGTCATTAACACAAAGGGTAATGGGTATCTTTACAGCATCAGAATGTTCTTAAATTTCTGCTTCCATAACAGACCCTTTAAAAACTCTTGATTTGAAAAATATGGAGATCATGAAGAAGACTGCCCTGGAGGAACCTACTCACTGATTTATTTTTCATGCATAGATTACTGAACAATGATGTGGTGGTGAGCTCCATCATGTCCAATCTGGAGGCCATAGATGTAAACCTGGCTTCTGTCAAGAACCCGCCCACGTCAACCGGAGAAATTGAATCACCTGAAGATGAGATATTGTTGCTAAAGGTCTTGTATCTTGTGGATGTACAATTGCATTTACAGTACATACATGTACTGTATTGTATATATATATATATATATAAATATATATACAGTATATATATATCTATATATATATATATAGTTTTTATCAGTGCTTTAATTGTACCTGCTACTTTGCATTCAAGAGTTAGTCTGCTTAACACTTTCTCTTAAGTTTCCTCTTAAGCCCAATTTACTTCCAGATACTTAAGTTCCTCACCCAAGCCTTAGGTAGACAAGATCAATTCATTGGGGGGCAATAGTTGAAGGGCTGGACATTCTTGAGGTGGCATTCTTCTTTAGAGCAGGTTGGATCAGTAGCAAGAAGTGTTAGATAACAAACATAGGTGGAAAGGTTTGCCTTTACAGGGAGTAAAGGACTGTGCTGTTTATAATTACCGTATACAGTAGTATAATTAAAATGTATTTAGCATTTTTCAAGTGTACAGGAGGCTTGAAACTTTAAACCTTTGATGTGTTTGTATGGCAGGTTCTGCTGGGTGTGGTGTCATTGGTACTCGGCCTTTTGGTGGTGTTACTGTTATCTGCCTACTATCTGCGCACCAGGAGGTAAGTGATTGCTGTGATTTTCTCTCTTACTAACTCCTTTAGCTTCTCTGTTCATATTTCTCTTCCTCTTACTTTTACTTCATTATTTTTTTTTTTGACTGGTGGTATTGCTCTCTCTTCCAAAAGAATAGGTTATCATTTGTTGTCCTCGATTACTGAAGAGGTTCAGTTCAGAGTTTGATGGTTTGCCTCACACTCCAAGCCATTGGTTGAGTACAAACCTGGTTGTCTTTGTCTTCATTATCAGAGTCAGTCTACTTCATTTAATGATATAGAAATGTGTATTATATTGCCTTCAGAAATTTATGTAATGTTGTATGTAATTATGTAATTTTGTACTACCAGTATATTATTTATACATTAAGGATAACTCTACAGTATATGATATATAATTTTTTAAAGTATTCAAATATACATACAGTAGGTACACATTTTAAAATGTAAATTTTTTGTGGGGATGGTTGCATTTATTAGTAACCATCACATTTGTTTGGGCTCATTTTTCCTTAATGTCATAATTGTCAGTAGTAACAGTAGTAGCAGTAGCTTTGCGCAGTGGCAATATCGTAACCAATGAGGTCGAGGATTGCTACTGTGCAGAAGTGCTTGCAGTATTGGGAAAAGCAAAAACCTCGGTGACCTACCCCTCCCCAGGAAGGGTTGGTAAGCCTTGCACCGCCTCCAAGCGGTGACCTCGGGGGTACACCTCCTTTTTTTATCTTGTTTTTATCCATTTAGAAGGTGGAGCCAAAGGGGAAGGCGGTGTGGGGGTGAGACCTAGCTTCCCCCACATATAGGTTTTAAGGTTTTTATTGTATTTTTATTGTATTTTTTTAGTGTTTTAAGATTTTTAAATTCTTTGATTGTGTGTTTTTATATTTTGTAATTTCTTTTAAATTTATGACCGTGTTTTTTAGCTTTTGACAATGCCGACGGCCCGTGTCCCTCCGGGAATGAGCACTGCATTGGCCTTGCCAGCCATCAGTGGCCCCCCAATGGGGGAGTGGACAGCTATGGCTACTGGCGGGGGAGGGTCTCCGGGTTGCCCTGTAGAGGGAGTGGGGAAGAGCGATTGTATGAGAGTTGTAACTGTGAATGTGAATGGAATGACGGATGGGACCAAGAGGCGAGAGATTGTAGAATGCTTCAAGAAAGGAAGAGTGGATGTGATGGGAGTGACGGAGACACACGTGAAAGGATGTGGAGTGGTTGAGTGTCAGGAAGGAAGGGAGAGTGGACTGTGGGAGGGAATGGAGGGAGGAGTAGTATGGACGGGTATGAATGAAAAGAGTAAAGGAAGAGGGAAGGAAGGGTGTGCGCTGTTGGTGTCTCCGTGGGTGTGGAAGGGAGTGGATGGACATGGGTGGAATGGGTCTAGAATAGTATGGATGACTGGAAAGATTGGCTTGATGAAGTATGCTTGGGTGTGTGCTTATGCACCAGTGAATGAAAAGAGTAAGACAGGGAGAGAGAAGATGAGAGTGTTTTGGGAGGAGTTGAATACATGTCTGAGAGGAATTGATAATGGAAGGAGAGTAGTAATGATGGGAGATATGAATGGAAAGGTGGGAGGTGAGGAAGTGGGGAATATTGTGGGTAAATGGGGTGTAGAAGGAACAAATGAGAATGGTGAATATCTAGTGGATGTCTGTGCTGAGAGGGGGTTGTTCTTGGCGAACACCTTCTTTCAGCACAAGATGATCCACAGGTATACGTGGAAGAGAAGGGATGAGAGAGGAGAGCAAAAGAGTTTGATTGACTATGTGGCAGTGGATGAAAGGTTGAGGAAGGATGTGTATGACGCAAAAGTGGTGAGAGGAATGGTCCATTGCTCCGACCATTTTGCGGTGTTGGTGAGGATGAAGGTTAGGGTTAAGTGGGAGTATAGTAGGAGGGATGAAGGGGTGAGGAATAAGAGGGAGGTGGCTAGTGGGAAATTAGATGTAGAAGAGTATAGGGAGGAATATAAGAGGAGGGTGGGTGAGGTGCTGGGAGATGTAAGGATGGGGATAGGGGAGGGAGTGGGAGTGAATGCGGTGTATGAAATGTTTAAGATGAGAGTATTAAGGACAGCAGCAGAGGTAGTAGGATATAAGTCACAGAAGAGGGGCAAGAAAGGGAGTGCTTGGTGGACAGAAGAAGTGAAAGATGCTGTAGAGGATAAGAGGAAGGCATATAGGAGAACACTACAGAGGAATGTGCTGGAAGAAGTGAGAGAGAGATGGAAAAGAGAATATAATGTGTGTAAGAGACAAGTGAAAAGGATGGTGAGTGAGAGTAAAAGGAGAGTGGATGAGGAGTTTGGTATGAAGCTGAGTGAAAAGTTTAAAGAGAACAAGAAATTATTCTGGAAGGAGGTGAAAAGAGAAAGAGGAGAAGGAAAGTCTGGTAGTGTGAGAATGAAGAGAGAGGATGGAGTTACTGTGAGTAGAAGCGAGGAAGTGAAAGAAGTGTGGAAGAGGCATTTTGATCAGTTGATGAATGGGGGGACGGGAGGGGAGGCGGTGGTGACATGCATGGGGATGGAGGCAGGTGGTAGACGACCGGATGTACAGGGAGAATTAGGAAGGGAAGAGGTTAGGAAAGCAATAGGAAAGTTGAAGATGGGAAAGGCACCGGGGGTGGATGGGATAACTGCTGAAATGTTAAAGTGTGGGGGGGAGGAAGTGGTGGAGTGGATGTTGCTTATATGTACATTGGCGTGGAGGCAGGGAGAGGTGCCAGAGGATTGGAGGAGAGCCATAATTGTACCTTTGTACAAGGGGAAGGGGAGTAAGGATGAGTGTGGTAGCTATAGGGGAATAAGTCTTCTTAGTGTACCGGGGAAGGTTTACGGGAAGGTTCTTACTGAAAGACTGGTTGAAGTAACAGGGAATAAAGTTAGTGAGGAGCAGGGAGGGTTCAGAAAGGGTAGAGGATGTGTGGACCAAATATTTGCATTAAAATCAATAGTGGAGAAATATATTGGGAAGGGTAAGAAGTTGTATGCTGCCTTCATGGATTTGGAGAAGGCATACGATAGAGTTGATAGGAAAGCTATGACAGAGGTGTTGAGAATTTATGGTGTTGGGGGGCCTTTGCTGAAAGGTATTGAGGCTTTTTATGCAGATGCAAAAGCATGTGTACGGGTAGAGGGTGATCTAAGTGAGAGTTTTAATATTAGTGTAGGGCTGAGACAGGGGTGTGTTATGTCACCATGGTTGTTCAATATATATATGGATGGTTGTTTGAGAGAGGTGAAAGCCAAAGTGAATGGTCTGGGGGTGAAGTTGAGGCTGAATGAAGCAAATTGGTCCCTGGTGGCAAGTTTGTTTGCGGATGACACTGTGCTGATGGCTGAGAATGAAAGGAATTTACAGAGAGTGGTGGACGAATTTCAGTCTGTGTGTAAACGAAGGAAATTGAAGGTGAATGTAGATAAAAGTAAGGTGATGGTATTTGAAAGAGCAGAAACTGAAGTGATTGACTTTGCTACACCTTACAGAGTGGCTGTACCAACTGGGACGAAGTGTGAGATAACTCTGAGGGGCGAGAGGATGGAGGAAGTGAAGGAGTTTAAGTACCTGGGTACAGTTATGTGTAAACATGGAAGTATGGAAGGAGAAATTAGGGAGAGAGCAGTGAAGGGTAGGCAGGTCATAGGATCACTGGGGAGGATTATGAAAGGTAGAAGTGTGAGTATGGAAGTGAAAAGGGGACTACGAAATAGTATAATCCTGCCAACACTGACATATGCGTCGGAGACATGGACATGGAGTAGGGCGCATCAGTCTAGAATAGGTGCTGTGGAAATAAAAAAAAAAATAATAATAAAAAAAAGTTGTACGAGAGGAGCATGTGGACTTACTAGATGGGATGGAGAAAGTAATGAGAGTGTGTATGAGAGATGTGGTATGAGTGAGAAGGCAATTGGCATTGAGTGTGGAGTGGTTGAGAGAGTGAAACGTGATACATTGAGATGGTTTGGACATGTGGAGAGAATGCAAGGCGAGGAATTTGTAAAGAAGGTGTATGGAAGTGAAGTTGTGGGACCTGGTGTGAGAGGCAGACCTCTGGTTAGATGGCAGAACAGAGTGGAAGAGTATGTAAAGGAGAGAAACATGAGGGGTAGAGTAGGGATGGACCAAGTAAGGAGGGAGTGTTGGAACAGGGAGAACTGGAGACACTTCTGCCGTGGCCACCCCCTTGGGGGGAGTTCCCGGAGGGAGCGAGGCGTCGGAGCTATAGATAGATAGATAGATAGAACATGCTCTACCTTAAGTTAGCAAATGCCAATTTTCAGTATTTTTCCACTTCCCTTCCCATCTCAATCAACTTGCTCTTTAAGTCTGCTACTTCAGCTGTTAGTTGACTTCTTATTACTGTACAGTATTTCTTTAACATTTCCTTCGATTCTTTAATATAATTTTTAATTTTCATCTTCAGTATTTCATTTATGTTTCTACCTTCTATTTATTCAGTTGCCTGGTGTTGACATTTTCATCATAGATAGGAAACATTGTTGGATGATGTGACTTACAGCTGGGCTAAATACTGACACAATCAAATTCCTATACGGCATTCAGTTGTATCATATATTTCTCTGATTTCATTGCAGTACTGTACAATACTTTTATATACTAACCTGCTATTCTATGTATCACATTTTGTTCACCATACCCCTAATGATGGCATGGCAATTAATTATACTGGGGTTCACTGCAACAAAATAATACAAAAGGATCTACAGTATTTGAAATTTTTGCTTAGAGATGCCAAAGCCACTTGAGACCCCTATTATGTGTGAGATTACAGTAGGTCATTTGATGTGCCTTAGGCGGCGTCCACACTAGGGGCAATGATGTGGGTGGTGTAACGTTGGGTCATGTTGATGGGGTGAGCCAAAGTCTACACTATACAAGACAGTTACACAGCATGACCCCAGTATTGTACGCCCACCACCATGCAGGCAGGCAGTGTGTTGGTGTTGGTGTGTCTGTGTCTGTACACTATCTATCTATCTATAGCTCCGACGCCTCGTTCCCTCCGGGAACTCCCCCCAAGGGGGTGGCCACGGCAGAAGTGTCTCCAGTTCTCCCTGTTCCAACACTCCCTCCTTACTTGTTCAAGCCCTACTCGGCCCCTCACATTTCTCTCCTTTACATACTCTTCCACTCTGTTCTGCCATCTGACCGGAGGTCTGCCTCTCACACCAAGTGCCACAACTTCACTTCCATACACCTTCTTTACAAATTCCTCACCTTGCATTCTCTCCACATGTCCAAACCATCTCAATGTATCACGTTTCACTCTCTCAACCACTCCACACTCAATACCAATTGCCTTCTCACTCATACCACATCTATCATATACACTCTCATTACTTTCTCCATCCCATCTAGTAAGTCCACATGCTCCTCTCAAGTAACTCATTTCCACAGCACCTATTCTAGACTGATGAGCCCTACTCCATGTCCATGTCTCCGACGCATATGTCAGTGTTGGCAGGATTATACTATTTTGTAGTCCCCTTTTCACTTCCATACTCACACTTCTACCCTTCATAATCCTCCCCAGTGATCCTATGACCTGTCTACCCTTCACTGCTCTCTCCCTAATTTCTCCTTCCAAACTTCCATGTTTACACATAACTGTACCCAGGTACTTAAACTCCTTCACTTCCTCCATCCTCTCGCCCCTCAGAGTTATCTCACACTTCGTCCCAGTTGGTACAGCCACTCTGTAAGGTGTAGCAAAGTCAATCACTTCAGTTTCTGCTCTTTCAAATACCATCACTTTACTTTTGCCCACATTCACCTTCAGTTTCCTTCGTTTACACACAGACTGAAATTCGTCCACCACTCTCTGTAAATTCCTTTCATTCTCAGCCATCAGCACAGTGTCATCTGCAAACAAACTTGCCACCAGGGACCAGTTTGTTTCATTCAGCCTCAACTTCACCCCCAGACCATTCACTTTGGCTTTCACCTCTCTCATACAACCATCCATATATATATTGAACAACCATGGTGACATAACACACCCCTGTCTCAGCCCTACACTAATATTAAAACTCTCACTTAGATCACCCTCTACCCGTACACATGCTTTTGCATCTGCATAAAAAGCCTCAATGCCTTTCAGCAAAGGCCCCCCAACTCCATAAATTCTCAACACCTCTGTCATAGTTTTCTTATCAACTCTATCGTATGCCTTCTCCAAGTCCATGAAGGCAGCATACAACTTCTTACCCTTCCCAATATATTTCTCCACTATTGATTTTAATGCAAATATTTGGTCCACACATCCTCTACCCTTTCAAAATCCTCCCTGCTCCTCACTAACTTTATTCCTGTTACTTCAATCAGTCTTTCAGTCAGAACCTTCCCGTAAACCTTCCCCGGTACACTAAGAAGGCTTATTCCCCTATAGCTACCACACTCATCCTTACTCCCCTTCCCCTTATACAAAGGTACAATTATGGCTCTCCTCCAATCCTCTGGCACCTCTCCTTGCCTCCAGGCCAATGTACATATAAGCAACATCCACTCCACCACTACCTCCCCCCCACACTTTAACATTTCAGCAGTTATCCCATCCACCCCCGGTGCCTTACCCATCTTCAACTTTCCTATTGCTTTCCTAACCTCTTCCCTTCCTAATTCTCCCTGTACATCCTGTCGTCTACCACCTGCCTCCATCCCCATGCATGTCACCACCGCCTCCCATCCCGTCCCCTCATTCATCAACCGATCAAAATGCCTCTTCCACACTTCTTTCACTTCCTCACTTCTACATACAGTAACTCCATCCTCTTTCTTCATTCTCACACTACCAGACTTTCCTTCTCCTTTCTCTTTTCACCTCCTTCCAGAATAATTTCTTGTTCTCTTTAAACTTTTCACTCAGCTTCATACCAAACTCCTCATCCACTCTCCTTTTACTCTCACTCACCATCATTTTCACTTGTCTCTTACACACATTATATTCTCTTTTCCATCTCTCTCTCACTTCTTCCCGCACATTCCTCTGTAGTGTTCTCCTATATGCCTTCCTCTTATCCTCTACAGCATCTTTCACTTCTGTCCACCAAGCACTCCCTTTCTTGCCCCTTTTCTGTGTCTTATATCCTACTACCTCTGCTGCTGTCCTCAATAATATTATCTTAAACATTTCATACACCGCATTCACACCCACTCCCTCCCCTATCCCCATCCTTACATCCCCCAGCACCTCACCCACCCTCCTCTTATATTCCTCCCTATACTCTTCTACATCTAATTTCCCACTAGCCACCTCCCTCTTATTCCTCACCCCTTCATCCCTCCTACCATACTCCCACTTAACCCTAACCTTCATCCTCACCAACACCGCAAAATGGTCGGAGCAATGGACCATTCCTCTCACCACTTTTGCGTCATACACATCCTTCCTCAACCTTTCATCCACTGCCACATAATCAATCAAACTCTTTTGCTCTCCTCTCTCATCCCTTCTCTTTCATGTATACCTGTGGATCATCTTGTGCTGAAAGAAGGTGTTCGCCAAGAACAACCCCCTCTCAGCACAGACATCCACTAGATACTCACCATTCTCATTTGTTCCTTCTACACCCCATTTACCCACAATATTCCCCACTTCCTCACCTCCCACCTTTCCATTCATGTCTCCCATCATCACTACTCTCCTTCCATTATCAATTCCTCTCAGACATGTATTCAACTCTTCCCAAAACACATTCATCTTCTCTCTCCCAGTCTTACTCATTTCATTCACTGGTGCATAAGCACACACCCAAGCATACTTTACCATCCCAATCTTTCCCATCATCCATACTATTCTTGATCCATTCCACCCATGTCCATCCACTCCCTTCCACACCCACGGAGACACCAACAGCGCACACCCTTCCTTCCCTCTTCCTTTACTCTTTTCATTCATGCCCTTCCATACTACTCCTCCCTCCATTCCCTCCCACAGTCCACTCTCCCTTCCTTCCTGACACTCAACCACTCCACATCCTCTCACGTGTGTCTCCGTCACTCCCATCACATCCACTCTTCCTTTCTTAAAACATTCTACAATCTCTCGCCTCTTGGTCCCATCCGTCATTCCATTCACATTCGCAGTTACCACTCATACAATCCCTCTTCCCTACTCCCTCTATAGGGCAACCCGGAGACCCTCCCCCGCCAGTAGCCATATCTGTCCACTCTCCCATTGGGGGGCCACTGATGGCTGGCAAGGCCAATGCAGTGCTCATTCCCGGAGTGACACTGGCCGTCGGCATTGTCAAAAGCTAAAAACAAGGTCATAAATTTAAAAGAAATTATCACAAAATATAAAAACATGCAGTCATAGAAATTAAAATCTTAAAACACTAAAATACAATAAAAATACAATAAAAACCTTAAAACCTATATGTGGGGAAAGCTAGATCTCACCCCCACACCGCCTTCCCCTTTGGCTCCACCTCCTGAATGGATAAAAATTAGCTAAAAAAAGGAGGTGTACCCCCGAGGTCACCGCTTGGAGGCGGGGTAAGGCTTACCTACCCTTCCTGTGTATTTGTAAATAATTTATGATCTAAACCATACTAAACTCTTGAATTTTGTAGAAGCAGTGATCCATTATTATTATTATTATTATTATTATTATTATTATTATTATTATTATTATTATTATTAGAAATAATGATAATAATAATAATAATAATAATAACAATAATTTTATTATTATTATTATTATTATTGATTAGCCTATGATTATTATTATTATTTTTCATTCCCAACAGCATAATTATTTGCATTATCTGACTGGGAGTAAGAGGAGACAGGACATTTATAGATGTGTGTACAGTTAGCAGCACATAACATGGTGAGGAAGGAGAATGAAGCGGCATACGTCCACTCTCAACGACACACAAAGCGTGACTGACGTTCCGTGAGTCCGCGCTCCCACCCAAAAATGCCCACTGGCTGGATTCACTTGGGGAGTGTTACCAACAGCCCTGGGGACACCAAATCCAGCTGCCAGCAACACCGCCCAGACTCATAACCCCTAGTGTGGACGTGGCTTTACAGTATGAATGATTGAAGGCATATATATAATATTCCCCTCCCCTTCCCTGGCAGCTTGGAGCGGAAGGTGATGGTGCTGTCGACCAATACATTTGGATCACAGGAATCTGACCTGAATCGTGCTGGGACAGATATTACCAAGGTACCTGGCAGTAACCTCTTCACCAAGGAGGGCGCCAACCCCATGTACAATGTTCCTGATGATAATTTCAGGAAAGGCGACACAAACAGGTGAGTCAACAGTGCCATTTAACCTTTGAACTTTGGGTAACCTTTTTTAAGTTATATCTTGAGCAGTGCCAGACAGTGCTACATGTACCTTTGGGACTATGAGAGTTATCCTGTGAATTTTGATTAATTGGCATTGGTCCAAGTTCATTGCATGTTACTGTATATTGTTTAAGGCTCATTTTGTTTCATTTGTACTTTTGACAGCTGACGTCATTTAGTATTATTTTTGAGAATTCGTTACAGTACGAGTTCTCAGCTGTATTGTAAGATTATTTTTATTGTCATAAATCCCAGTACACAGTGTCCTGAATTCTACTGGTGCTCAATTAATCTCTCTTGTTTTCTCATTGTGGTAACAGTATCAGCAGTGGAGACTCAGTGTTGGTGGGCGTAGAAGATAACCCAGAATTCAAGAGTGCGATGCGACAAAAGAGCGAGGGCATCGAGAACAATGGCTTCATTTCTAATACCACCACCATGGACAACATTTCAATGCCCAATGGTGGTGCCAAGACCAACCCTCTTCTGCAGCTTTCTTCAGGAGGAGCAGGTTTGTACAGAGACTTGTGCTTTGCTTCTCCTCCTCCTCTTCATCAGCCACTGTAAATCCACTGCTGGGCAAACACATTTTCCAACACACTCCATTTCTCTTTGTTCCCTCTTAATCTACTTCAGCCTGTCCCTGCAACATTTCAGATATTATAGTCAACCCCCACTATTTGCAAATTGGTGTAGGAAAGTGTCATCCCCATCGCCGCGATGGTGCAGCCAGGTACAGGGGAGGGTAAGAGGGTTGGGGACCTCACTAAAGGTTCAAATGGCCTCAGAGCTGGACCCCTTGCCTGTTGAGGGTCCTAGAGCTTCACCATCCCTTGATAAAAGGGAAATGGGATATTGATGGTGGTGATGATGAATCAGACCCAATAAATATATGCAGTAGATAGATAGATTGATCGATAGGTATAGATATACGCACATGCACACATATATTATGCTCTTGAAGGAGATGCAAAAGCAATGTCTACTCTCAGTATCACAGCTAATGAATTGCTGAATGGAGAGAAGTTGGCTGGCAATGGAGTATAACCAGAGAGTGTTACTAAAGGGCAAAATGTCAGGATTGTACATCTCTCTGGATTTTTGTAGAAGAAAGTTGAAAATAGCACTTCCAAGTTCTATTTAGCAGTTCCCTGCCTCACTGCTAATAAGGTGTTTAGCAGCTTGTGGGTTGAATGAATATAAAGGCAAACAAAATTATAGGTACTGTACAGTATTTTTCTTTAACTTATAATAATGAGATACCTGTACAGTACTGTAATTATGAAATATTCTTCCCACAGATGACATGGACTTATCAGATGGCTTGACCAGATTTGAGATGAATGAGATAAATGTGCCTGTTAGTGGCTCCGAAGATGAGTATTCTCCACCTCCAAGTGTGAACACCAACTTCTCCTTCGCTAAGTTGTGAGGACCAGTACTGAACCCCAAACAAAACCTGGAGACCGATTATTGAAGGCTTTGTCAAGAGATATTCGGACCATAGAACCTTCCATTTTACATAATACTAAGCTTTTTATAATTGTATTCCTTAGTTACTTTTTATGTACCGGTAGTCCATAAAGAAAAACTTTCTAAGTTAAGAGGTTCTGAACCTTTTCTTGCAATAGTAGCCCAACACACAAAGGTGTGTTTTGTACAGTAACTTGATCCCATAAGAATATTAACACAAACATCAAAAGTCATGCAGGGTGTGGAGATATATAAGATTTGGTGTCCTTACAAAATAATGCTATAAGTTCTCTTCTAGTTCCACACCATGATAAGGGTGCTCTGATTAATCATTGTTAATGTTGTTGAAGTTTCTCAAGCAGCCTGGCTGAAAACTACACCTCTTTCCTGTGTGCCAAAAAAACAACGTGGGGTAGGATTTCATGACTCCGACCTCCTTAGAGAAATGCTTAGTCTACTGTGGACTTTAAATGACTATCTATGTTGTGTATATCATTTCATGTTAATTATACTTCCTGCAAGTGTTGTGGAATGCAGAGATACTATGTATACTTTGTATTGTAATATAATGAAGTTATTGTCTAGTAAATTTCTTTTCTTTTCTGGGGTATTTAAAATAGATGGTTGTCTCCTCTCCTGCAACAGGGTTACTTAGGTTAAGGCAGACAACCACAAGTGCAGTGCAAAAAAATACAGTACAGTATAGTATGTAGCTGAACCCACCTTGTAGAAATTAAAAATATATTTCAGCTTAGAAAACTACATGTACTGTACTATCAAAGACAAAAGTCGTGACGCTGTCTTGTCCGATGATTTAATATAACTTGTGAAACATAATGAAAGCCCCACCACAATAACATTCATGCCCAGAATGGTTTGTCCTTTACCATATGTTTTCACCAAATTTAACGACACAACTTTTGTCTTTGATATAACTGTACTGTACCTGGATTTGACATGAAAATAGCCACTGGGCAGTAACAAGCCCTGAGTACATGTGCTAGTCATTAACAGTAAATTAGTGGGTATAAAAGTGTAGGTAGGTATGGAAATACAGTATGTATGGAAGTAGGTAAGTAGCTAGATATGCAAGTAGGTACAGTATATAAAAATATATAAGTAGCTTTATAAGTAGAAATGCAAGAATAAAAATGTAGGTACGTAAATTGGTAAATATATATTAGTAATGAAGTGAATATTATGCAAGAATGACAGAAGGTAACTCTATTTGTATGTAACTACTGTACTGTACTGTATGAAATAGTAAAGTATATATATGTATGTACATTTGGCATGAGAGTATAGGTACAGTATATAAGTAAGTACTGTATGTACAGGTATAGAGGTTACGTCCCCAGCCCCAGGTAGACTGAGGCACGTAATCAGATTAATTATATGGAGGAAGAGGGGCCAATCAAACCCAAAGCCTTAAAGTCATCAGGCTTTATTATCTTTATCTTTCTTATTATTCTCTTCCTATTTTCTACAATATCTTCATATCTTACACATCATATTATAAAGACAACCTGGAACTACAATACAATATCATCAACAATATAGAGTAGTGACATCTTCTATCAAATAGTGAAGATGTTGACACTACTAAAACATAATCACGATGTGACATAGTGAAGATATGTCACACCGTAACACCCCCTTTCTAATTTTAGATGTGAGTTCTCCCTTAGGAGGGCTCACATCTACATCTTTACAATGCAGGGTGGATATCGGTGAGGGGCGTGCTGTCTAGAAGCAAAGCAAAGAACACCTCACCGGGGGGGAATGACGTTTTATTACAGGGAAAAAAGGAACAGGACATGACAGATGAGGGAGACAATGATGTAGTAGTGTTGAAGGAAGACACTCGTACCATAATACCACAGGAGAGGAAAGTTATGGAAGGAAAGAAGAGTGTTGAGAGGAGCATGTCCCCTAGAGTGATAGTAGGGGACAGTATGACAAAGAATATTAAGAGTTTCATCGGCCTAGAGGGAGAGGGTAGTGACAGCATAAGCCTACCGGGAAGGGACATGGCCAGAGTAATAGAAATAGCCAAGGAACAGGCAGAGGCAATAGATGAGGGAGTGATTGTGATACAGGGAGGTGGTAACGGTCTGGAGAAGGGCAGGATTCAGGACAGAGTGAATGAGATAGTAGAGGGGGTTAAGGAAATGAAAAAGAACAAGAAGAATGTGAGAGTGGCAGTGGTAGGGGTGATGAGGAGACCACGCGAAGACATGTGGTATGAGCAGAGAAGGAAGGAAGTAAACAGACAGGTACAGAAGGAAATAAATAAAATGAAAGTAGAGATGATGAAGGATGATGATGTCAGTGTCAGCTTTATTAACATGGACCCTGAACTCACTGGGGACGATTTTGGGAGAGACAGAGTCCACCTAGGAATGGAGGGAAACAGGAGACTGTGCAGAAGGTTGCTGGAGTGGATCAGGGCATCTGAGCAGCTACAGAGAGTTAGGAAGTCAGCAGACAGACAGAAAGCTAGAGTGGAGAACTGACGGCACTGTGTGAAAGAAGGAATGAAGAGAATACGAATAGGTCACTTTTTTTATTAGGGTGTGTGAATGTGAGTGGATGGGGTGTTGGAAAATTGGAAGATATGAGCGATGAATTGTCTGAATGGAATCTGGATATAGTAGGTGTGACAGAGACACAGTTACGTGAGAGAGTGAAGATGAGCAGTGATATGTACAGTATGATTGGACAGGGACGGAGTAAATGGAAGAAGAAGGGTGGAGGTGTTGGATTATTAGTTAGACATGACATAGACGTGGACATAGAGGAAGTGAAAACAGGTGAATGTGAAATGAGTGAGGACATCATGGCTGTGTACCTTAATGTAAAGATGGAAGGGAAGTATGAAAGGATCCTGTTGATTGTGTGCTATATGACTGTAGAGGGTCCAGGAGCGAGACGAGATAATGAAAGAAAATACATGATAATAGGTAGGTTGATTGCGGAAAATAGACAGAGAGACTATTGTCATGGGTGATATGAATGGACACATAGGAATTTTAGGAGAGGAAGTGAATGGAAATGGGGAACTTTTGCTAAATTTCACGGAAGAGTATGGTCTAGAGAACTTGAATGTGACAATAGGTGAGGGACGTGCGACATGGTCCAGGTTAGGGAGTGAATCTGTGATTGATTATGTGCTAGTGAATGAAAGAGCCAGGAGGAGGGTACAGTACATGTGGGTTGATGAGGAGAGGAGGATAGATTTGATGAGTGACCATAACATGATAGTATTAGAATATGACTGTGTGAGAAAGGTAGCTAAGAATGTAGTAAAAGGAGGGCAGAAATGTAGAATACGAGAAGCAAGATGGGACTTGTATAAGTGTGATTTGAGGAGTATGGAATGGACTATGGATGGAGGAGTGGATGAACTGAATGATTCCCTGATTAGGAAAGTGACAGAGGTGGGTGAGAGAAGGATAGGAAGGGTGAGGAATAGCAATAAAAAAAGATTGATGAAGAGCTGGTGGAATGAAGATATTGAGAATGCGAGGAAGAAGAGGAAGGAGAGTAATAGGAAGTGTAGAAGACTAAGGAAAAATGTAGGCAATAGTGAGGAAGATAGAATAGCATATGAGGAGGCATGGAAGGAGTATGAACGTAGACAGAAGGAGGTAAAAAAACTGATCAGGAAAGCCAGAGTTGTGGATGACAAGAAAGTGGTAGAGAGTTTGCGTGCCAAGGGAGAGGAAGGTGGTAAAGAGTGGTATGACTTCTTAAGGGGTGAGAAGCAGGAGAGAATCAGAGTGGATGAATTAGTGGTTGGAGGAAACATAGTGAGGGACACAAGGGACAAGGTGAATGCTATAAAGGAATTCTAGGAGGAAATAGGTGGTGTGAATGAGGCAGAAGACAGGAGTGATGTGAGGTTTGAATTGGAAACAAGAATAGAGGAGGATATGAATGATGAAATAAGTAGAGCTGAGATTAGGAAGTATGTAGGGAAACTGAAAGCAGGTAAAGCAGCAGGCAGGGATGGGGTTCCGTATGAGTTCTACAAGGAGGGAGGGGAAGGAGTATTAGAAGGCCTTTACTCTCTATTCAGAGCAATCTGGGTAGAGGAAAAAGTGCCAAGTAAGTGGAATGAGAGTAGAGTGACTGTGGGCTTTAAAGGGAGGACACAAGAGTAAGAGGGAGCTTAGGAACTATAGGCCTATAGCTCTAACAGATACAATATCAAAGGTGTTTTGTGGGATCCTAAATGAAAGGTTGAAAGAGAATGTGGAGAGGTATAAAGTGATGAGAGAAGAACAGAATGGGTTTAGGACAGATAGGAGAGGGGAGGATAATATGTTCGTAGTGAGAGAAGTTATTGAAAAAATGGTGAAAGATAACAGGAAAGTTTACTTAGCATTTCTAGACATTGAGAAGGCGTATGACAGAGTTAATAGGTATAAGCTAGGCAAGGTTTTGGAGAGAGTGGGAGTTAGTAGCAAGGTAATGAATATTATAATGAGTATGTATAAGGAAACCAAGGCAGTGTACAGTATGGGCGATTTAGAGACATGGTGGGTGGAGAGTAAGAGAGGTGTGAGGCAAGGATGCGTACTTTCACCATTGTTGTGTGGTCTGTATACAGAGGAACTAGCTGCACGAGTAAGGAAGGAAGGTTTAGGGATTCAGGTAGGGGAGTATGTACTGAGTATTTTGTTGAATGCAGATGATGTGGTGATTCTGAGTGAGACAGGTGAGACACTGCAGAGAATACTTGATGTAGTCACAGAGTATGGGAATGATTTTAATGTCAAGTTTGGGAGTGATAAGAGCAAAGTATTGGTAGTGAATGGGGATGACCGGGATATAGGTAGAACGTGGAGACTGGGTGAAAATGTGATTGAAAGGACACAAGAGTATAGATACTTAGGAATAATTGTGGATGAGAAAGGGTGTGATAGGACAAAGACTGATAGGTTATCAAGAGCAAACCAGTGGGTAGGAAGACTAGGAAGTGTGGCAAGGTGTAGAGCCAATAAGTATGAGGAAGTGCGTGGTGTATGGAAAGGTATGGCTGTACCTGGACTCATGTATGAACTGGAGACTATGACATGGACAGTGAATGACTTGAACAGACTGGAAGTAGTACAGAATAGGATAGGAAGAACATCATTAGGTGCAAACAAGTATGTAGGTGTGGAAGCAATAAGAGGTGACGCTGGATGGAGTACGTTTGAGGAGAGGATAGCCAAAGGTGTGTTGAAATATAAGGTTAGACTAGAGGGAATGAATGAAGACAGATGGGCTCGAAGAGTGTATAAATGGACAGGACGGTACACCAAGTGGAGAAGGATGTGTGATAAGAGAATGGAAAAGTGTGGAATGCAGTACCCAATGCTAGATGAAAGGGGCAGATGGAGTGATGAGAAATGGATGAATGAGATAAAGAGACGGATACAAGAAATAGGCAGAGATGAATGGATGAGAGGCATAAGTCAGAAGAGCACGCTAGATTGGTACTCCTCTAAGGACATACCAAGGAGTGAAGTGTTCTATGATGGTAGCTGGGGAAGTGAGCTGGCAGGCTGATGTTTAAGGCAAGAACGAAGTCACTGGAGGTGAATGACAGAATATATAGATGGAGTAATGAAGGTAGTAAGGTGTGTGGGATGTGTGAGAATAGGGAAGATGAGACAGTAGAACATGTGTTGATGGTATGTGATAAGTATGAACGAGAGAGAGCTATCATGCTGAATGTGGTAATTAGTGAACTAGGAGTGAGAAAATGGAGGGAGATGGTGGAAGCGACAGTGGCAGCTAAAGTGCTGCTAGGTCTTAGTGAACGAGAGCTGTACAGTCCAGTGATAATAGAGAGTGTGAAAGAATTTCTGGAAGGGGTATGGTTGAAGAGAAAATGAGTATATAGGGACGAGCAGGTTGTATAGGATATAAAGGATGAAAGTATAATGTGTATACATGTATTCTTTGGTGCTGTTTTTTGTTTTCTCTCCGCAGAGTCTGCAGAGGAATGTCTGACAGTGAGAGAGCGCCGTTGCAAAGGCTACACCCGAACGCGGGTGAGTCTCAGGGTTGCCAGGTGGCCGTTTTTTTCGGCCAGCAGATTACTGGAATTTGGCCGTAAAATAGAATACTAGGCCGTAGATAAATTTAGTTGTCACGGCCAATCTATTTGGTTGTATTTGGCCGAATTCAGTAAATGCGTGTATTTACTTAATTAATTCATAGGAAATAAAATTATCATATTGTTCCGTGGATGTCTGTCGACGGGTAACTCTCGTTCACTTCACCTGTTCTGGACGTGTGAAGTTAGGGTAAGTGCGAGTTAGCAGGGTACCCCAATTTCCCAAAGTTCCTAAATGTTCTTCTACAGTTCCCTATTACAAGCGATTATGATTACATGCATTCAGATAAGCTTCCTAGTTATTGAGGTTGCTTCAGTTTTTTCAGCTAATATACACTACCTCTCTGTTCTGTATAGTATCATGTCGGCAAATAAATGGAAAACCAGTTATGAAAGTGGCAGAAAATATAATAAGTCATGGAAAGAAAAATATGTGTGGGTGAGCAAAGCTAGTGATGGAAGTGAAAATGCATATTGTAAGCTTTGCAAGACACAACTGGCTCCTAAAGCATCACGTCTCGCAGATCATGAGAAGTCAAAAGGCTACTCAAGTAGGGTCACTGCATCGAGTAAGTGTAGAGTTCTGCCTGTAGATTATATGCCTAAGAAATATGACAAAAAGAAAACACGTATTGAGCTAGAATTTGCCGTGGCTATATTGTGTCACTGTTCGGTAGCAAGTGTCAATCATCTTAGTGAAATGATGAACAAAAATGGTAAAGGAAGTGAAATGGGGAACATAGAACTACATCGTATCAAGTGCAGCAAGTTGATTTCAAGAGTAATAGCTCCAGCACTTTTTGAGGAGCTAAAAGATTATTTGAAGGGCAAGAAGTATTCAGTGCTCGTTGATGAGGCAACTGATGTGGCGTCAGACAAGCATCTTTTTGTCTAGAGTGACATCAGCGTCTTCAACAAGCTTCATTATTCAGATAAAGGTACCCCCATATGTATTATGCATAACATTCTTCTCATAAATATTTTTGGCCGATATCTTAAACAGTTTGGCCGATTTGGCCGTGAGATGTTGGATTATTTGGGCGTGAACGTCTTCCACCACCTGGCAACCCTCTGGTGACTCTCATGTCTCTCCGTGAGTCAGTCACTCAGTCATCATCACGTATCAATAGTGGTGTGTCTTATGGTGGTGAAATTTTTCTCTTATTTAGCCAAATTATAATGTATTGTCATTGATTTCCAGTATAATGAAAGTAAAGATAAGGTTGCCAAGGTTATACATAATATAGGGAGTGAAAAACATTGACAAATATAATGCTGTTTATAAAGAGAGAAGGTTGTGATGCGTCACATACTCCATATAACTCTGTCTGTGTTGGTAATAATTATTTCATATGCTTTACCATTATATTTAAAATACTTTCCATTAATAATGAGAGTAAAGGTTGAGTTCTAAATGTTAGCCAGAGAGTAAAAATTTAGAATTAACTATGGAATAATTCCTCAATCCATTATGAACACTTTCACCTTTACTTTTCCAACTAATTACTGTATAGTTTTTCATGCTAATACAGTATATATATGGGTATTCTATTAATTTTTGACAAAATTAGATTAACCTGACCTGATCTAACTTACCATAACCTAACTTGGCATATCATGACCAACCCAGTGACTCTCAAATTGCCAGAATGAAGTACAGTATATTGAAAGATATATATATATATTATGCAGAATTTCATATCGCTGTTCTCTTTTGTGTTTCAGGTGTAAACGTGTAGGCCTACATGGCATAATGTTGGCAAGTGTGATTGGAGGTGCAGCTTGCACAAGGGGGGGGCTCATCAGAAGTGCAACACCTGCTGCACTATACAACCTTCACACCCAATCCTCACCACACAACACAGACAAATGGCAGTCAACAGAAAGTCGGTAATTCTTACTACAGTCATAAGTTTACTTTGTTCTTAGTTTTATTGTGTAAGAGTGATCCTCATTTTCATTTTCTACTACGCTGTACTGTATAGTACTGTCATGGAAGCCAAGCAAACTCTGTTCTTTGATGTCATTGTCAGATTGAAAAAGAATAAGTACAGTATAATCTGACTGAGTATATGAATGGTAATAAAAAAGAAGAAGAGAACAAGACAGAGCAGGAGATAACCAGAGTGATGTTGGTGAGAGGAGTGTAGTTGAGGTTTCAGTCAATGTTTCTTGCAGATATAGTAGTGCTGTTGATTGAATGTGAAGGGGAACTGCAGTTTGCAAGGCATGTTAATTGAATTCAAAAGTGTGGATAATAAATGGAGTTTGGATATTTATGTAATGAATGAAGTCACTAACTGTGAGGTGGAACTTAATAGCCTAATGGGAAATGTATGTTACTTAGTTTTCCTTGGCAGTAGGATAAGGATGGTACGGTACAGTAGTGTGGATAGTGAGGTACAACAGAGGGCCCAGCAGGTAGGAAGGTTCCAGGTAAGTACACTGAAAAGAGTGATACAGTGTAGAACTGAAAGTCTAGAGTGTTTAATAGGGTTGTAACCCTTAAAATGATGATTGAGAGTAAAGACTGGCCTTTGGTGGAGATGCAAGTCAAGACTGATGCAATGTAAATTAATAACTGTACCTGTACAAATTGACTCTTGAGGAATTGGACGAGGAATGTGGCATTGTTTAGGATGCTTTAGAGTGGGGGTTCTAAACCTTTTTAGCACTGTGCCAATATTTATATTGATGCCTAAATAATAATGTTCATATCTATTCCACATAATAGGCTTTCCTATCCCACCTGTCATTATTAAATCTGTTTCTGTTCCTTCTGTCATTATTCTTCCCTTCTTCCTGCATTCATCCTACTTTCAATACGGACAATATCACATGGACAATGTCCGTAACAATATCTTTAGGAAAATCTTGTTGAATAGCCTAGCCCTATGTTGTACTTTGATTACCCTATCTTAGCAATCTCAAACCCCCCTAGGGGTGTGTGCCCCCCTGGTTAGGAACCACTGCTTTAGAGAGTCAGGAGGAATGCCTGAGGTGGTGTAATTAAATGGAGTGAATAGAGTGTGAGAGACCAAGGTGTATGAGTGAGGTGGTAGGGGATGGTGGAGTAATATGTAGAATAAACTGGAAGTTTTTGAGTTGACGGTTGTATAAGAGTGATATGAGTTGGAGAACAGGTCATTTCTGATTTTTTTTTTCATAGTTGCTCATTTATGGATGAGGAGATCTGGCAACAGATAGATAGATTCTGTAAATAAAAATAAAAAAGAATGTCGGTGCCCTCCACCTTATTCAAAGAACCAGATTATTATGTTGTTTATTGTACTGAAGTGTCCAGTGATAGTGCTGAGGTATTTATGAGGTGTTTTATATATTTTTTGCATAGGTATAATGTTCAGCGAGGAAAGTTCAGTGCAGTGAGTGAGTATGACCTAAAGTTCTTTCAAGAGTTACTGGGTCCACACCGGACTGTGTTGGGTGAGAAAGAACTGGAGGGCCACAACACTGACTGGCTATGCACAGTGAGGGGAGAATCATCAGTCCTTCTCAAGCCTAAGACAACTGAAGAAGTCTCTACCATCTTGTCTTACTGCAACCAACACCAGCTGGCAGTGTGCCCTCAAGGTGAGGTTACGATCACACTGCCTGCTTCTTCCGGGAATTCCCCCAAGGGAATGGTTATGACAGGAAATCCTACAGGTCTCCCTGGTCCAGCATTTCCTCCTCACTCTGTCAAGCCCTCCCCCCTCAACATATGTTCCTCTTTTTTAATTACTGCTCCACCCTGTTCATCCATCTATCTGCTGGTCTGCCTCTCACACCAGGGCCCATAACATTACTCTCATACACCTTCTTAGCAATCTTGCATTCTCTCTATATGTCCATACCATCTCAATGTATTAGGCTGGCTTAACACGAGCGATTTCAACTGCGCGAATTTTTTCTGCGCGGTTTAGAAATTAGTTAAGTTAAATGGGACCATTCAGACGCTGTCCACGCGATGAAATTACTGCGTAGACGGCGGTAAGTGTCCACGTTTACTGCCAAACCGCCACGTCGCGAGCGGTCTAGAATAAAACAGAAGTTTATGGTGTGCTTCACACAAGCGGGTACTTTCCGAGCGAACACATCAGTTGTGGTTCATCATTACAGTCCATATTATTTTATATTGGCTATGTACTTTTTTAAGTATAAATTTTTAATATTAACAATAATATTGATAATTATTATTATTATTATTATTATTATTATTATTATTACTATTATTATTATTATTATTGTTGCTATTGTTGTTACTGTTGCTATTGTTGTTATTGTTACTATTGTTGTTATTGTTGTTGTTATAGTTATTGCTATTGTTGTTATTGCTATTATTATTGTAGATATATCCCATATATCCCATATAGAAATGGGAACAAGCTGAAGAAGAAGAAGAAGATTGTAGATATTATCATAGTTATTGTTGTTCTTTTTTTCTTTACTCTATTATGTTTTTTTTGTTTTGTTTTTTGCATATAACAGCGTATGTCTATATCGTTGACATGTAATTCCAAGCCTGTGTATCTGTTGTTGTTGTTGTTGTTATATTAATAACACAGACAACTCTCTGCTATATGTCCTCCATTACCAGCACAAGCAGATGAACTACCCTAACTTGACGCCTTCAAAGCTACCGCGCGGTAGTTTACCGCTTGTGTGAAAATAAAAAGCGGCGACACGAATATTTGACTGCTCGGCGAAAAATCGCTCGCGTGAAGCCAGCCTAACACTTCACCCTCTTAACCACCCTACATTCAACACTAATTGCCTTCTCACCCCCCCGTAGGGGAGTATTGCTTGGAGTAATGTGGACAATACTTCAAGGGTTTGGGCGCCCCTTTGGGCCCAGCCATGCTCTTTCAGTTCTTCAACTGTCCTTCTTTTCTTTCTGTTTCCTTCCTGCTTGCTGTCTCACCTCTTTATCACCTTCTCCTGGCGCAATATGACTTTGCTGTTGCAGGGCCTAATATCAATCAGTTGTTAATCGTTAACCTTCTCACCCAGCCTGTACTTTTCATAAACATTCTCATTATTGTACTTTCCTCACCCCACCTCATCAGGCCACTCACTCCTCTCAGGTAACTCATTTCCACTACACCTACCGGTATACTGATCAGCTGCGCCTTATTCCATGTCCATGACTCCGACACTGTTATACAATTCATTTCCCGATTTCACTTTTGTGCTCCATGATTCTTCGCATTAATTCTATGACCTGCTTACCATGCACTCCTGTCTTTCTAATCTTTCCTTCCGTATTTCTATGCTTTCACAGCACTGTTCCTATATACAGTACTTGAACTCCTTTACTTCCATCTTCTCACCTCCCGACACTACAGTCACTTTCAGTCCCATTTGGCACACTCACCCTGTAGGGTGTTGCAAAGATAATTGCTTATGATATAACTCTCTCAGAGACCATCACCTGACTTTTACTGACATTCACCTTTAATTTCCTTCTTTTACAAACCCTGGAACTCATCTACCACTCTCAGCCAGCAACACCATGTCATCCACAAATAGTCCTGCTACCAGGGACCATTTTACTTTATTCAGTCTCATTCTTACCTCTTGCCTTCATCTGTCTTATGCAGCCATCCATATAGGCTATACATTGAATAGCCATAGTGACATGGCACAACCTTTTTCAACCCTGCACTAATATCAAAGATCACACTTAAGGCCACTCTTTACCTTCACACATGTATTTGCCCCTCTATGAAATGCCTCAGCTTCCACCAGCAATCTGCCACCAACACCGTAGATCATATGATAATGTGTGAACAAATTATAGGCCATTTTGCCTATTACTTAATATTAATTTAGAGACTTGAAGCTTCTTTACAGTACTGTATATGTTATGTGATGTTCAGTGGTTAATGAAATGAAGCTTTATGTGAATAGGCCAGCTAGACTGCAAAAACTAATTACAGTTCCTGTACAATAGTCTCTGTAAGAGTACAGTAATGTTAAAGCATCTTGTGCAATGATGAAAGCAATGGCACAGGTTTGTAAATTTCAGTATACTGTACAGTTTTATGATACATATAAATTTGTATATACTTGTTTCAGGTGGTAACACTGGTATGGTTGGAGGCAGTGTGCCAGTGTTTGATGAAGTGATATTATCAACAGCGCTGATGAACCAAGTAGAGAGTGTAGATACATGGTCTGGGGTGGTGACTTGCCAGGCTGGCTGTGTGCTTCAAACTTTGGACCAACATGTAGCTCAGTATGGACTCATGATTCCTCTTGACCTTGGAGCCAAAGGCAGCTGCCACATTGGTGGCAATATCTCTACAAATGCAGGTTCTGTGAGAGTTTATTTAGAATTGTAGTTGATAGATTTAGTTGCATTCTTTCTCATTGCCTGTGTCCTGGACTGTTGTTATAGTGTGTGTGAGGGCTTTGAGCAGATTCTGGGAAACTTTATTTAGTACATAGTTAGATTTTATGCTTATAAACTGTTGCTATCTCTTCTCTTCTGCTGTGCCTTGGAGTGGTAATGATCTGAGAGAAAGAGAAAAAGAACGAAATATGTGAGTATGTTTCATGTCTCGGCCTTGGGACTGTAGGCTGTTGGTAGACTGTGACTCTTGTGAGGTCCTGAAATTATTGAGTGAAGCTTCAAGGTTTGGATGCTTCATATGTGTTGCACGAGCTGGAGCTGATAGTGCTTCAAAGTGTTCATTGCTTTCATTCTATCCAACTTGATGATGACAACTTGTTAATACTCATCACTGTCTGGCATCAACAGCTATGCCATAATTCACAGCATCTTAGAATATGGTCGGGCATCTTCTGTGCTAGGAGTATGAGTTTGTGTGAAAGGTTCACAGGGTGTGATATCATACGAGTGATGAAAGGATAACTAATGTGTGACACTGTAAGAAACTATATATGGCAAGCACAGTAAATAACAAAAACGTATGTATAATGAGTAATAAAGTGCTTGCGACAGGTGGCCTGCGTGTGCTGCGTTATGGCAGCCTACACGGTTCAGTGCTGGGAGTGGAGGCTGTATTGGCATCAGGGGAGGTGGTGGACTGTCTCTCTTCCTTGAAGAAAGACAATACTGGCTATGATCTCAAGCACCTCTTCATTGGCTCAGAAGGAACTTTGGGAATTGTAACAAGGGTATGAACATATGGGCATGCTTCACAGTGATGTTTCATTATTATCTCTGCCTAAGAAGTTGGAAAGGCTATGTTTTTATCTTTGTCTTATTATTTATTATATTTGTTGGGAATATATATTTGATTAAATGATGGCAGAACTTTGAACCTCACCCCTTGGATAAAGGGAAATGGGATATTGATAATGATGAACTTTAGATTACAATGATTCCAGTAGCAATGTCATGAAAATCTACTCTAAGAACAGTGCCAACTTCTTTGCAGGTTGCCATAAACTGTCCTCATCGGCCAGCAGCTGTCAGTGTTGCCTTTTTGGGATTGCAATCTTTTGAAGATGTTCTCAGTACCTACAAAATTGTTAGACACCAACTTGGAGAGATCTTGAGTTCATGTGAGTTCATGGACAAGAGTACCTTAGATTGTGTGGAAAAAAATCTAAAGCTGACATCACCAATTAACAAGTATCCTTTCTATTTGCTGCTGGAGACATCAGGTACGATTTCTTACTTTGGATCTTGTTCCCAGTATAATAAATACTTATGCATTATAAAATGTGTGAATATAAAAGGATTGAGTTAATTTCGAAAATGTGTGTCCAGCCTCCGACCAGCAGGGAGATTGGGGGAAAGGTTTGTGATCCCACAGCCCGCGTTGACACAAGAGCCACAAGTGGGGCCGCACCTTCCATGAGACCAGTCCTGAAGGGACCATAAGGGAGAGGGAGTTTAGACTGCTGCATGCAAAGGGATAATGCACCCCTGTGTGCTGGCAGTCCACAGCAGTGAAAAAAAATAAAAGCTTCTTGTTGCAGTACACCTCATGTGGATTTTTAATCTATGTGAGCAGATCTTGTCAAATCCACTAGAGTATGACCAGATCCTACAACAAACTTTATCTAGCCCTGTGGGGGATGGCTAGTATTCAAAGAGAATAAAGTCAGCCCCCATGGGCAGTAGTGTCCAGTAGTTAGAACAGTGTGCAGGAGGTGTCAATGACACAAATATTTTGTATGGATATAAAGACTAAATGAAGGAAAGGCATGTTTATCAACATATTAAAAAAATGTAAGATGATAACATATGAGATTTATACCCAGTGAATTGCTTCATGCTTTACAATCTAATCCAGCAATATAAAAGACAACCTTGTGGTAATATTACTTATATCACAGCTCAGTTGCCAGAAGTGTGAGTCAGTTAGAAACAAATACCAGTCATAGATTTGATAATGCGCATGCATTATTGTCCAGTCTCCCTCTTTTCAGACTCTACTGTACTGTACTTCTAAAAGCCTCATTATAATTCTCCCGTAGGGGGTATTGCCTGTAGTGATGTGGGCAACTCTCCCTTTATTCTTTCTATTTCCTTCTTGCTTGTTGTCTCACCTCTCCATCACCTTCTCCTGGCTCTATATCACCTCGCTGTTGCGGTGCCTAATATCAATCAATCTCATTATAATCCTCAGGATCAAATGGTGATCATGATGAAGAAAAGCTTAACAAGTTCCTAGAGCTGACCTTTGACTTAGGACTGGTTAAGGATGGAACAGTGGCCACAGAGCCTTCCAAGGTGGCTAATATTTGGAGATTACGGGAAAGGATCATTGAGGCTTTCAAGCTTGATGGCTGTGCCTACACGTAAGTTGCAAGCAATGCTTTACTGTCAAGAAGGTTCTCAGAAGACTATAAACATATTTAGTTATATCTAAACTAAAAGCCTAAGCATTCTATGCAACATTGCCATTACATCCCACTTTGTATTGAAATACTGTATGCAGAAACTTGACAGAATAATTAAGGAACAACACTATATGAGGAGGAGCCTTTTTTGATGATCTTTTCCTACTGCTTCTTCAAAAACAAAACAAATAGTAAAAGCTTTTGCTTCTTCAGTAGGGAAAACGTTGTCATTATCGGGTTTGCTTCTTCAGTAGCAAAACGTCGTCAGTAAAGGCTCCTTCTCATACGGTGTTGTTCCTTAATCTCTTTCCAGTTTTGTTGAGTGGATTGGCAACTTTGGCATATTATTCCAGGTGCAGCTGAACTTTGAGATAATATCACTTATGTGGTTAGGATTGATAATTTTTCAGTAACAGTTAGGAAACTGATTGCATGTGGCATTACAGTACTTTCATTTGCAAAGATTTTAAGAAACGCTACTGTGTGAAAAGAATTGCAGCATTGTCCGCAATTTTGCATACCTGTGGTCTTTCTGGCAGATATGACATCTCCTTACCACTGCCTTCTTTCTACAAAGTGGTTGAGGACTTGGGACAAACACTGCATCCTGATGTCCTTAGTGTCACTGGTGCTGGACATATCGGGGATGGCAATATTCATTTCACTGTCACCAGTAAGGAGTTTAATCAGGTAAATCTAATGTTATTGAAAAATACCATTTGAAGAGGAGCTGCTTCTGATGTTACATACATCAGATTTTATTGCATATTTGAGAAATATATTTCAATAAAATCTTTATTAGAAAATTCTCCTTAAACGGTGTAATTTCTGCAACCATTCTGTGTAATGTAGGCCTACCTGTGAAACTCCAGGCCTTGTGACAATTGGAGAAAATAAGCTCCAAAGTGGGATTAAAGTATATTGATGTTTCTCCTATTAGACATGTATAGGTGATATACTTTCATCCCAGTTTGGTGTATTAATTTCTCTGAACTGTCTGTTTTCCATACTTCATTATGACAGTTACTTTATACAATGTTACCTTGCCTTTATCATACTCCATTAGGTACTAACTCATTCATCACACTAGCAAAGTACAGTACTGTACAGTAGCTTCTCTCTCCTTGGTATATATATCAAATACTGTATGTGAATTATACATTCCTTTTTGCGTCACTACTCGTCCCTTGCACCATTTCAACATCAAACATAATAATATACATGTACACTTCATGTGGAAAAACCTTGCAGATTTTCTTTACCATTTTCAAGATGAAGCATTATTCTTTTAGAATATTTTATGTTATGGGTTTCAAACTAAATGTGCTGGTAGAGACTTGTATTTATATGAATGTTGTCATACCCATGCTTATACTTTTATGCCTTCTAGAAACCAATTTGTTGCGTTAATCACACTAAAGCATATCTAGGAAAATAATATAACTACTCAAGATTAATACAGATATGATATAACATATACTTACTGTGTATCAGTAACTATCATGAGTGAGATTTTAGAATCTATGAGAGCTCCTGATCGATGGAGAAGTAGACCAACTTCCATATTGAACTAGCTCAGTCTAGCTGGCGATCACCTGGAAATACAACCCAAAGATGGAGCACAAAGCCAAGGTAAATAGAGAACTGAATGGAGAGAAAAGTTTGATAGATTTGAAGGGATAAGAAGATTTGCGGGAAATAGAATACTGTATTGTATTGTACTATTGGCCACAAGAATTTGTATGCATGCTGTTGTTATTGAGGGTTTACAACATATGGAAAGTGTAAGATCGTAACTGCAATACAATATTATCACAAAGTTTGTTGTTTCGAAACAAAGTTTGTCGTTTTGGAACCGCCGATTCTCTTGATAGACCATTCATTTTAATTCTTTCAGAATAATGACCTCTCTTTCTATATAACCTATGTTAGAATTCCTCTGGCCAACTGTTCTATTCACCCCTGCAACCGATAGTAGGGGTAGACAGTCCTACCCAGAGAAATACGGTACAGCTGCCATGGTGACTGGAAACCATAAGAATTGACCATGATTTCTAGCTCTCCCTGCCATTGGTTGCTAGTTTCATTTATCTCATCTTCTACATGTAGGCTCTCAGTCTAGCCTGATAATACCTTGAATATACTGTATTCTGTACACTGATGCTATTTATGTCACAAATCAAGATAACGTGTCTTAATGTCACAGTACTTTACCAGAACACAACATTACATTAAACTTTCCCTAGGAAGAGGTTACATAAGCTTTACTACCTAATTTTCCTGGGATGGTGAAGTGAGTGACCTCTTTGGGGTGGACCAGCAACCACCATAACACAAACCCTCATTCAGTGTTACTTCTGCTTTGGACCATTCTCATGATGGGATGCTACCAGGAGAGAATGGTACATCATCATTGTGGATGGAGAAAATTGGATGGGGCTTTTGTCTTGTAATAATCTTATTTTCTGTGCAGGAAATCGTGGAGAGCATTGAGCCTGCTGTGTATGAGTGGACATCAAAAGTAAACGGCAGCATCAGTGCTGAACATGGCCTGGGGTTTTTGAAGCGTAATTATATTCACTACTCCAAGTCTCCAAGTGCAGTAAAACTTATGAAACAGATAAAGGCTCTCATGGACCCCAATGGCATTCTTAACCCTTACAAAGTTCTACCTGATTAAATGTCATGAGCATTTTATCCTATGAAGATGATGTTGGTATTCAATCAGTTAATTGCTAAGTTATAAGTACCTGTTCTGTATTATGAAATATCAAGGTTATTGAAAAACTTATAACGTAGATGATATTTAATTAATGTTTTCGTGGGTCTAGAGGGGACTGGGGGCAGTCATACCCAAGGGCCCCAATGGTTCCTCATGTAAAGTTTTGAATAAGGTATATTAATGTGGGAAATAAGTTTTATATTGGCCCACTTGAAAAGAGATGGGCTCTAACTTGGCTCCCCGATGTGTGAAAACATAGTTTCACCATTGAGTGGATCAATAATTTTGTCCACCATGTGTGTAATCTTAATACAGTATTGTTGTGTTTTGAGTCATTGATTATTTATTATTGGTTATTAATATTATTATTTGTTATTTTGCCAAATTGTGGTTCTTAACAAATGCAGTACAATATACTGAATTAAAGTTAAATGAGAGACCCTTGATATGTTACGAACATAAACTTAAACATGAACTGACGGGCCTGCAGTCCGCTGCGTGTGCCCATACACTTAAGTGCCCATACACTTAAGTATTCAGTTCTACCTTCTGTGACCTAACCTCAGTTGACACCCAGCCAGCACCATGGCAACATCTCTTCCTTCCCAACATTTGGACACTGCTTCTCAGCCTAGCTCAGGTGCTCGCATGCATGAAAAAAAAGGTGAGAGAGAGTCATCTTTTTCTTTTAATTTACTTAACAGCACATCATAGGCAGCTGCTTTCTTGTTTCTGTCTGAGTAATCACTGCTTTTCACTTTCTATATACATGGTTATCCCCTGTAAATGTCAATAAATTCCACCCGAAACACACTATCCTCTCGGGACACGGACATTTCCTCAGAGACAGCGACGTTTCTATTCAAACACCATGACGGTTGGTGTGGAATTGACGCCAGATTTTCAAAATTTCAACATGCGCTTCAGTTCATCCAATCGGCTTTCCGTCCTGACTGCAGTTCAAAATACCCCCATACACGCTCAAACTGGCTTGCAGTTAACGGTTAAACCTGGTTTCGTCAGTCGGACCGTCAGTTAAGACTGTGCGTGTATGTTGGGCTTAAGATACACTACTGTACTCTATATGAAACTTGGTGTATATTTGATAATATAAACACATTATATTGAAAAATATATATGAAGCATTCTCAAGCTATATTAGTGCTATGAAGAGTAATAGTTTCCCATCAACATTTTGTGAAATTATCTTCAGTTGATTGTGACCACAGAGCTATAAACATAGAGCTCGCCACCCCCCCCTGGCGTGTCGCCACCGGAAGTGGATTGGCGGCCATGATACCTGCCCTTCCCCTCAACCCGCCAGCCTGTTAGCTTATGCCAGGGTAAGATATTATTTCATTTATTCGGTCTTTTATTGATGATATGGTATATTAACTACATTATAGTGACTCACAATATATGAATAAGTATTTCTTTAACCGGTATATCAGTGAATGGCTGATTAAATATAAATACATTTCGGTTAATAGGTGAAATGAGTTAGATAAACAAAACTATCGTTGGCTCTCATCCAGTCACCTTCTTATAATATATATATATACAACGTACTTAATCTCTATTATGATAAGTATTTTATGTTCACATTGTTCAGTATGAATGTATGTATGTCACACTAGAGTAATATGTGTGTATATATGCATGTCGCACTAGAATGTGTGTATGTATGTGTGTCATACTAGAGTAATATGTATGCATGTATATGTCACACTAGAATAATATGTATGTATGTATGTCACACTAGAGTAATATGTATGTATGAATGTACAGCCGTGGTCAAAAATAATCATCCATATAGGAGTAACTCACGTAAGATTTTGACAGCTTCCCTCTGTTCCTTAGCTGATAAACATTCCAATAAATAGGTATAGTACCATCGTTTAATTTAATACAAACAGCTACACACTACTTAAAACAATAAAATAGTATGTGAACATGAAAACATTACACAGTAAATTGTTAAAGTTACCTATATGTGGATGATTATTATTGACCATGACTATGTATGTATGTCACACTAGAGTAATATATATGTATGTCACACTAGAGTAATATGTATGTATGTATGTAAGGTAAGTGGAGGGAGAGGGAGACAGATTACAGTTATATATATTTGTCTTGTTTAATAAACCAGTTTAAGTTTAATTTCTTTGCATAATTTTCCCTATGGACATTATCTGAGCCTTGTTAATTGATTTAACAAAACCTGCATAATTAAGTAACAAGATACAATGCTTTACAAATCGGGGAAATGTCAATAACTGTGGATAGAAACATACTATACAAGTACGTACGGGAGTTCAATGGGCAACTATCTATACAATAGAGCGCTCGCCTGTGGTGACAGATTGTTACCTTAATAATAATAAAAAAAAGTTTAAAATTTTTTTTACAAACAAATTGTAAAAAAAAATTTGTTACAAAAATAAATTTATAAATAAAAATAAAAATATTTGTGACAAAAACATTTTTTGTTTAAAAAAAAAAATTACATACTACGCGAACACGACACGAACACGAAAAAAAAAATTTGCAACGAAATTTTTTTGCTGCCGATTATTATTTTGTTGCAAAAAATCTTTTTACAATGCGAACACGACGCAAACACGAAAACATTTTTTAGCAGCTTAAATTTTTTTTTGCAAAACTTTTGTAAATCTTTTTTTGCAAAAAAAAGGTTTCATTTTTTTTTGCAAAAAAAATGCAAACAGTTTTTGTAGCAAAAATATTTTTGTTTAATTTTTTTTTTGCAAAAATAAATTTGCATTTTTTAAATATAAAAAATGGTTAATTTTTTACTTTACAAGAAAAAAAAAAAAAATAGCAAAACATGGCTAATATTGTGATTATCTGCGCCGGCGAACTACTGATTAGGTTGGGTTAGGTAGGGTTCGGTTACCATTACCAATACACGGTGGAATTATCTTTTGGAAATGTATTCTTTGTTAGATATTTCAATTTAAGATACGACTTATTTCTGTAGCGGAGGAAAGAACCATGAGGAGAGACCACCTCGACTGAGGTCGGGCGGACAGTGTTAATCTCTGGCGAAATTAGAAAGGGCCTACAGGCAGTTGTGTACATTACGCTTGACCCACCCAATCAGGATACTTATAACTCCTACCCACAGGATCTATTTCATTTTTAAAGGTCCCGAAGGACACTGGGTTAGGTCCCGAAGGTAGCAACAGTCTAGGTTAGGTCAGGTCAGGATATTTGGTCTGTTGATAAAAAAAATCAATTCTCTCAATAAAATATTTCCAGCCCAACTGGGCTACTTATTGAACTTTCTTCATATGATTTTCCAAGTGTGGACAAAATTAGCCTAAAACATGGAAGTATCCCTGTTACCTGTATCTGGCAACACTGCATGCAGAGGCGGGAAATCGGAAATCCGCTAGGAAAGCAGCGCTCCCGTTTCAAAAGTAAATACTTACAAAGGTAAATACATACAAATAATATTCATGCTTCTTACGTATTTCCACAAAATATAACAGTCTCTAAAATAAAAAGGGAAAAGAAAAGGTCGATTTCGGTTCCCAGAAAGTTGCTATCACGTGAGGGATAATGAGAGCCTTGATATTTGACACGATTATAAACTGTTAGGTAGATACGGGGGAAATGGAAGTGTGTGTTAGTGGTATCAACACTTGACACATGTAATATAAAGGTATTCACATTTGCTTCATTTAATAAAGAGCATTCTGGTTCATGATTCTTATTCAGTTAATGTGTAAGTATTTTTCAGCGTTTAGTGCTTGATAATAACCATTAAATATTATACGAATGTTACCTCAGTTGTTTTTGTGTTACATCATAATATAAAAAAGTTAATCTTACCTTTAACGATGTTAATAATTGACACGAATATCGGTATATAAATAATTAATAACCGGGTGTATCTTCGTACTTTTATTAAAGCTTCCACTCATTTTTCACCTCCCCAAGAATAATTTCTCACCTCTCTTGTATAGGCAGGCACCCCCCCTACCCTCCTCAAATCCCTCCTTACTTCTCCCTCCCACCAGTGAATGGTTCGAGCGAGCGGAACTCACAACTAGTGTTTCGGGGTTATCTCGGTCAACGTTGACAACGCTGGGTGGGCCTCACGGGAGTGTGACCAGCTGTACCTAAACCCACATTCCTATAACTGTATATAAAACTATTAAAATTAAATGAATGGAATCTCATTTGTATAATGCATTATAAAAATGGGTATATTAGTTATTAATTAAGCATGAGTTTATGTCAACTTACTATTCCCATGACTATCTATTACAATATTTCAATTAAACACTGATATTCTCACCCTCCTCGGAAGTGATTATATGACATGGTTTCATTTAAAAAACAAAACCGTATGAATAATGTTGTAAATATCAACCCGACCTTGGTGGCTGAGTACACTATGAAGAGTAGGCTACACTCGCAATCCACAATCATTAACCCACCACCAGCTGAGTCGAAGGCGGTTTCTAGACTAGAGCCCACCCAAAGCCTCCATTGGTTCGAAGTGTGTGTGTGTGGCTTCATGATGGTTTGGGTGGGTTGTTGTCCAGAAACCGCCTGCTTCAGATCTTGGGCTTCAACTTAGGTGGGTTAGGGATTGTGTATTGCGAATGTCCAGTACAAGTAAGTGCATCATAAGTGTATAAACAGTGGAATATATACAGGACTTGCAAAGTAGATCGGTGTCAATTTTTGTGATACAAGCTCATACTATACAGCATAATTTGGTTATGTATTGTATTATAAATGTTATTCAATTCTTTCAGTGCAGTGCAATTTATAATGAACCATAACTCCAAAAAGATTTGAAACTTCCCATTACTGTACTGTATAATACTAAATATCAGCTTGTTTAACTAACACCTATTAAAACCAGGAATGAAGCACACTGTAGGCTACTTTTAATATTGTACAGTACCACCAGCTGGCAGGTCATTATTGATCGTGCATTTATACTGAAATAATTTTGTTCTATAAACCATTAAGTAGATAAAGGATACCTCAGAATCATTGAGGTATTAATGTTGTAGTACTAATTACACCTCTAATAAAACGATCTCATTGAAATATTACATGTACACTCGAGCTCGTAAATTCGCGACCACGTCCCCAAATGTTTATGTCATCTGAACTGGTAACACTGTGGGGAAGGTGTCATACTGTCATTGTAGGTGAAAGATTGTATCATGTCCCTCTACTATGTTCCACCTACTCAGATTCCTAAATGTTACCAGCTCAAATGGCATAAACATCTAACTACGTGGTCGCGAATTTTTATGAGCTCAGTGGCAGGTGTACAGTACCAGTATTATTAAAACAAATTGACTGTCCTTGACTGTATGTAATTATCAATTGAATCCAACTCTCATCTTACCAGGTTGACTAGCATTGTTATGATAAGAACAGTATTTGTGAGCCACCCAGTACAGTATAAGTAATTATTCACAACAAACGGGTTATTTGGTACAGTACTGTGTTGTGGTGACCGGTGGAGGTCCAAGGTTGTCTAATAAGGGAAACATAGGCTACACGGGGAAATATTATGTCAAGGAAGGTTAATTAATGTGTGTGGGATGGTTGTATGAGGGTAATGGAGAGGAATCCCACCCAGGCTAGGACATAGAGGTCATGTAGCCTGCACTGAGGTTACAGGTGGATGGTTTCCTTACCCACTCTGTTTATGTACACCCGAGCTCGTAAATTCGCGACCACGTATCTAGATGTTTATGTCATTTGAGCTGGTAACATTTATTTGGTGAGGAATCAGAGTAGGTGGAACATAGTAGAGGGACATGATACAATCCTTCACCTACAATAACACCTTCCCCACACAGTGTTACCAGCTCAGATGACATAAACATTTGAGGACGTGGTCGCGAATTTACGAGCTCGAGACAATATCATCTGCCATCTGGTTGGATGATGGAAAGTTATAGTGGAGGTGAATGCATGAAGAAGAGTTGTAAATGGGTTTTTGTCAGTGTGTGAAAAGATTGTTATTGTGTCAGGAAAGGTTGAGGGAAAATTGAGTAAAGGAAGATTGTGTGAGGGAAAATTGTATAAAGGAAGATTGTGTGAGGGAAAATTGTGTAAAAAAAGATTGTGTGCGGGAAAATAGTGAAAGGAATTATTGTGTGAGAGAAAATTGTGTAAAGGAAAGTTGTGTGAGAGGAAATTGTGCAAAGGAAGATTGTGAGAGAAAATTGTGTAAAGGAAGATTGTGTGAGGGAAAATTGTATAAAGGAAGATTGTGTGAGAGAAAATTGTGTAAAGGAAGATTGTGTTCGAGAAGAAGTGGGAGTGGATGAGTTGGAGATATATGTAATGTACTATGTAGGGGAAGGAATAGTAGAGGGTGGTGTGTATGGGGAGGGAAGGTGGTGTAGGGGGGTGGTTGTGCCAGGAAAGTATTATATAATTATGTGTAGGAGGGGATGGTCGTGTGCTTGTAAATAGAAAAGGAGGATATGTGAAGGAAGGCTATCTAATGGAAGGTTTGCAGTAGTATGGTACGTTGACAACAACTATGGTAACAATTTATTTTTTATGACACTGGAAATAGACTAAATAGTGTTGTGATCGGAAAATTGGAGGTAAATGAGTCCTTCAAATATTGCCACGAAACACCACCTATATACAGTAGAAGGAGCTTGTTTCGTGGCATTGCCAGAAAGAATCAGAAGCCTCCAATTTTCATACACGATCACAGGATCCCTAATGAAGCATGTTACCAAGACTCTAGTAAAAACTAAACCACACACATAATACGTCACCACTTAAGGGGGAAGTACTGTACATTGTTGGTAAATCTGTAGTAACTAATTCCTCCAAACTATTCAAGGCAACAGCCAACAGGTTATCATTATTTATGTTCATCTGTTCCTGTTTCCTGACATACTATGGAGGAATCAAGGCACTCCAATCTAACAAAAGTGAATTACCCCCTTAAGGACCCTGTGATCTTGTATAAAAAATGGAGGCTTCTGATTCCACCTAACCATGCCACGAAACAAGCTCCTTCCTTAAAGGTGGTGTTTCGTGACAATATTTGAAGGACCCGTTTACCTCCAATTTTCTGACTACAACACAGGGTCCCTTAGGATAATCTGCATGTTAAGTCTAAGTAAAGTAGTAGAATGTCTTCAACAGCTGGCCTATTGCGGTAAGTGCAACGTTATATGTGAGAGAAAGAATGTGTGTACAGTCACGAGCACTAATAAGTATCCAGGTGTGCTTCTAATACCTAAAGACAATAAATAAATGCACAATAAGATCTCCATTGAAATTGCTTCGTTGGTGAATTGGGCTGATCAAATCTTCAACTAAAGCTGTATACTTATTAGTGCTCGTGACTGTACAATAGAAAGGCTGAGGTAAATGATTTTACATTTTATCCTTTCTCCTGTAATATATAACTGTAACCCGTGCGTATTTGAGAAGCGAATATTATTATGGCACAATAAAAATAACAGTAATGTCCACATATAAACATTAAATATTTTATCAGGTAGAGAAACCACTCACCCTCCATTGTATGAGTTACAGTTGCGGACATATGAAACAGACACACCTTAAACGGCACTCTTATTGAGCATAGGGTCACACTTAAGGGATCCTGTGTTGTAGTAAGAAAATTGGAGTTAAATGAGTCCTTCAAATGTTGTCAGGAAACACACACACCTATAAGAAAGGAGCTTGTTTTGTGGCATGGTCAGGAGGAATCAGAAGCCTCCAATTTTCATACACCATCGCAGGGTCCTTAAACCATGCATAGAGTAGGACGAGAAGTAGTGTGTAGAGTCGCTTCCCATTCTATGTATCCGCAACTGTACATAAATAAATGGAGCTACCGTATAATAATTATAAGGTGTTTTATTTAGTTCGGTCTTCTCCATGAATAGATATACTTTGTGTAGTGTGGATGTGTTAAGGAGCCTGTACTGTTATGGGTAAACTGGAAGTTAATAATTCCTCGAACTCCCACAAAACAAATAAAGGTAGCCTATGATGGAATTACTCGACCGTGGATTGGAGTAGCCTAGCTATAGAGTGAAAGCGATGTGTTTCTTATCAGCATTGGGAGGAATTAACAATACAGTAGTCCCTCCAATTTTGCGACAATTAGGGGGGACACTTGGGTCTACGAATTCGCAAAATTGGAACAATTAACCTTATGGGGAAAATTGAATATGATGGACATCTCATCGCCGATGGCTGATTTTTCGTGATTTTAGTAATTTTTTGCCATAATTACAGTGCTCCCCCCAAGTATGTATGAAGCAGGCGTGAGTGTAGTGAGTGGAGTGAGCATGATGGTCGACAAGTTCAGTTATCACCAATAATCCAGGAGTTTCTACTCATACAAACACATTTCCTTAGTTTATATTCATTATTCTTTGTCACTTTCTCTTACAATCACTTGCACTTTTCACCATATCAAATGTCTGTACCGGGATAATATGTGCAAAAAGTATGAAAAATGCCCGTTTTGATAAGTTGTTCACAATAAAGGGGTTAGGCTTATCACGAGTGTAACGAGGGAGCGTGAGGGTGAAAAGTTGTTCACTATAAAGGGGTTGGCTTATCACGATTGTAAAAAGCGAGTGAGAGGGTGATATTTAGTGGGATGGTTAGTTCAGTTAACACCAAAACTACCACCCCTCCCCTAAAACTAGTGTGGAAACCTCCACTTTCTTGCGGCCCAACCCGCAAAACTCGAACTTTTTCGCAAAATTAGGATATCGTATTTTCCGCAGTATTTGGGGTCTCGGTCGCAAAATTGGCGTTTCGCAAAATTGGAGCACGAAAAATTGGAGGGACTACTGTTTCTCGTTTATCGACTGTATCACGGGCCCCTAAGGCACTATGAACCAAGACCTTAAAAGCATACATTATTTTGTTCCCTCATATTCACACGATCTGCTGCAGTTTATGAGTTGCGAAACCACTGAGAAAGGCCAGAGCTTGTGTCGTAAACTGTACTCTAAATATATTCATTATGTGAGCAATAAATTTTAATTGCGGTGAATTGCTAGCTGCCGGGTCACAGTTAAGGAATATGAGCCTAGTGATTATGCTAAAAGGAGAAATAATTAACTCTCCAAGTGTCCTGCGAAACATACTTTCAACTACAGCTGCTCCTAGTACAAGTCATGTGTTGTAGTGTTTTGTTGGGGTAACAACTTTCTCTTCTGCACAAACAATTTAAAGTATGATAGAGAGATTAGTTAGATAGTCTTGTCATTATTCCGTACTGTAGCAGGCCGCCAACTATGTAGGCTACAGTAGCAAACCTTGATAGTATCATAAGGTTTTGAAAACATCCATTATTTCTTGTACCCAAGCCACTTTCTTTTGCTTCTTCAACTGTCCCTCCTTTCCATCTGTTTCCTTTGGCCTTGCTCTCCTTTCTCTCTTCTACAACTTTCTACCTCGTCCTACAGGGTCTTCTAGGCCTAGGGCAGTATTCTTTCTTCCTATTAAAATAAATAAATTATTACTTGTACTCGATATTTTGGCTACAAGGACTCTATGGTCTCGTTTGGATGGAACTCATTTCTCATTCACAAGGAACAGCTGCTCGTCGCAAACTATGACCATAAGCTACTCGATTCCTATTGTCTTTCAATCTTTCTGATGTTCATATCAGAAACCATCGACTTCCTCCTTATATTTCCGCGATAGAGGCAATATATTGTGTTGACCCGCATCCTTGGCCTCACTTTCCTATTCTACATAAACACAAGCTTTCCCCCGAGACCTTGCTTTTGTCACAAGTAGCCTATTAATCATATTGTGTGATCACGTACTGTAACTCGGTCCATTCCTCTGGCAACAATAGTAATAACAATTCATTTTACTGAATAAATATATTGTTAATAGAGAAGGTGACACTACCATACTGAAAGGTTGATAGGGTTTTGACCCCCTCCCCCCTACGGTCCGTAATTAATAATTTTCCCTCTTTTCAATCGTCTCAATGATCTCGTCGTTGTATGGTCTTCCTTCCTTCCAAGCTTGGATGCCGTATTTCAATGCAGTTCTTATCTATATGAAAAAGACTTCCACAAAATGAAGATGTAATATACAGTATGTATAACTAAATCATCAACAACTCCTCCCCTTGTGTATAAAGAACAAGAAAAGCTATAATCTTGCCGCTACTGACCGTGCAACTATACGTGTCTGAAGCCTGGGAAACTGACTGGGAGAGGCAGCACATGTTGCGTGGGAGGCCAGGGACTGAGTCAGCAGCTGTACTGTACATACATACATACATACATACCTATCTGCAGCCTCGTTGGACAGCATTTGAAAGCTTTAATGTCTTTGTTTACTGTGCCGTGAAACCCGGAAAACAGCCCAGTTCTCCGACATGACAAGCTGATAATTTAATTGGGGAGATGAATTATATTTGCCTTAAACCTGGGTCCCTCCTCAAGTATGATATTTTATGAGTAGGACCGAGACGGTATACAAGTATGTCTTCTGCTTGTCATGTGGTTTATTAACCTTATTGCCTGCCTAGTGACTATAAACCAATTGAGTAACACGTTAAAATAGAAACAAACATTCGCTAATGTAAACAGTACCCACCAGTATATGATCACGGTTACTCAGACACATAATGTTTTTGGTATGTATATGGTAGAGAATTATAATGAGGTTATTATGCTCCATTCTTCTTTTAATTGAGCTTAATTCTTTCTCTAACTGAATATTGGCGCAGAGTAGAAGAAAATGACGGCAAAATGGAGCCAGAATGGAATACAGACGTCATTGTAGCCTACTAGATAAGACGTCCTTTTATCGTCGAAGCGAGGGATTAGGATACGAAGACCGTCTTGGGGACCCTTGGTATAGGCGGACAAAAACTGACAACATGGATATTTATAATTTCACTGAAGATAAGACAGTGACGTATTTGTTGTTGATTACGTCGATCACTGTGTATGGTAGTGGGTAAGGGATTTTTCTACGGCTCCCAATGCATATTTTTATTTATTTATTTATTACTTTATTTATTTATTTATCGATATTCTTCAGCCCGTAGTGT
Organism: Petrolisthes cinctipes; assembly: GCA_033782935.1. Lineage (NCBI taxonomy): Eukaryota > Metazoa > Arthropoda > Malacostraca > Decapoda > Porcellanidae > Petrolisthes > Petrolisthes cinctipes. Next base: position 8,553 of record JAWQEG010003319.1, on the reverse strand, counting down.
AAGTTTACGATGCGTGTGAGTCATGTCTGGAATATCTGAACTAGCAATTTCTAAAGCACTTCTAAAGCACCTAAAAGCATCCCTCCAATTTCTGTTTTCACATAAGATGAAGTGATATGCATATAGAATTGGAAAATTTTCTCTGTTTGCCAGGACCCCCCCCCCCCACTACAAAGTTAACATCAGTGGTGACATTCACGCTTTTATCAATTAAGGGGGAAATCTGTTGTGGGTTAGCTGGAGCATACGTAAGCACCCAAACAATTCAGATAAACAGATCCTCAACGAATATGTCAAGGAAGTCAGGGTTATATGCAAGAATATCCGTGCATGGTGTTGACTATGATGTGGTGGTACCGGTACAATGGTTTAATTGTTTTTCTATGGAGCCATCGTACCGTACATACCACGTCATCGTATGTACTGTACCACGAATGATCTTGAATATGGCCCTCATGCAGTTTCCCGGCACAGTGTGAAGGTATACCAGTAACTCTCTAAGTCGACCAAACAGATTACTCTCTCTCAATTGGAGCTTATGTTATCTTTTGTTTATATTCTAGTGTGTGGTTGTGAATGGACTTTGACAACAAGGGAAACATGAGGCCACACCCTCAGCATAGGTGAGTATTGATATGATTTAGACAAGACATTATGTGATGCAGTGAGATATGTAAATGAACATTGCAGAAGAGAGAGAGAGAGAGAGAGAGAGAGAGAGAGAGAGAGAGAGAGAGAGAGAGAATACTGTAGCAATATAGTGGCTGCTCTCGTAAATGCAATTCTTCCTTTCTTTTGATCTTTTTTTTTTATTTATCTATTTCAATTTATCTGTTTGGATCTACATTTGTGCTTAATTAATGTTTCTTTACTCACTGCTCGAGCTGCACCACTTTAAGTAAGTTCTTTATTTACCTTTAGTACAAGTCCCAACACTCTGGGGAACGTTGCAGATAAAGGCCATGAAGTTATTTGATACATGGTGGGATATTAATAGGAGTAAATATATGTAAAGAATTATTATGCAGAAATGACCACTTTGTATTTGAATATATATATATATATATATATATATATATATATATATATATATAGCGTGTGCTGGGGAATCCTCAGGCACAATATCATTCGTATAACAGGAAACTAATAAAATAGAATAATAATAATGATAATAATAATAAGCAAGTTGTCCTTTCACGTAAACATATAATTATCAATGACCTTGCCCACCACCATAACATCTGTAGTGAGAGCAATGTCTATAAGGCCAAGGTTATATTTTAATTCAGTCGTCAGCATTATGCATTCTTTTGTGAGAGAGAGAGAGAGAGAGAGAGAGAGAGAGAGAGAGAGAGAGCGAGAGAGAGAGAGAGAGAGAGACTGTAAAGCTTTTTATGTTCGCCTGATAAGCAAAATCTGAATAGATGTGCTGAAACTTATTATTATTATTATTATTATTATTATTATTGGTTGGATGATTCAATTTCTCTCCAATTGACCCACAGCAGATGACTTCCTAATTTCAAGCATCACTATATCACATTATTGGGTTCCTGAAGTCTACTGTATGAAAGCTAAAATGTTTACAAATTAGTGGCTACTCATTCCTCTAAATTGTACCACCAGGAAACAAACAATATTCTCAGGTTTACCAGATTTTTTTTATTAAGGGACCTCGTGCTGTAGTCAGAAATATGGAGGTTAGTGGGTCCTTCAAATATTGCCACGAAACACCACCTATATTGAAGGAGGCTGTTTCGTCGCATAGTTTGGAGGAATCAGAAGCCACCAGATCTCGTACAAGATAACGGGGTCCTTAAGGAGGAAGTTCAGTGTTGGTAAATCTGGAGCGAATGATTCTTCCAAACTATTCCAAGTAACAGAACACAATTAAATTTTGTTCATCTGGTCATGTTTCCTGGCATACTTTGGAGGAATCAAGGCACTCCAATGTAACAAAAGTGAATTACCCCCTTAAGAATTATATGAGTATTCTATTAAGAGTTGTGTAAGAGTATGAGAAAGAGACATAGCCAACCAACCAACCTACCAACCAACCAACCACTCGCTTGATAATGATTAGGATTTCAGAGTACAGTACTTGCATGTGGCTATAGAAGCAGAGAATAGGTTTATCCCCTCGCATATATTTACGTCTGTCTGTGTATCATATAAGATAATAATGGGAAACAGACAGAACCAACCCACCAAATGATAATGATTAAGGTTACAGTGTAAATTTACCTATACAAAGAGAGAATAGGTTTATCTCTGATCTGGGATTTCAATACCATGCAGGCTTTATGAAAACAAATAAAAGATAGGTTTATCCCTTTTTACAGTCTGTATATACAAATAGAAATTAGGTTTATCCCTGACGTGGGGATCGAATACCAGGATTTATATACAAAAAGAAATTAGGTTTATCCCTGATCTGGGCCTTTTCATTTACAGTCTGTATATACAAATAGAAATTAGGTTTATCCCTGACGTGGGGTTCGAATACCAGTCTGTATATAGAAATAGAAATTAGGTTTATCCCTGACGTGGTCCTTGGCATTTCTATAGATGTGTGTATTATGTGGCAACACCTGACCGCATCCAAGGCCGCTCCAGTGCAATACATCAACCAGGGTAATTGTCGGGCGTGTTCCCTCCCTCTCCCACGCCCTCCATTCCCACGCCCCGGCAAGGACACCAGCCCCTGCCACTGGGTCCAAGGTGCCAGGGGAAGGGGAAGGCAAGGGTTGAATAGCAAGGATGTCAGAGGAAGGGGAAGGAAGGGGTTGAATAGCAAGGGTACCAGGGGAAGGGGAAGGGTTTGAATAGCAAGGGTGTCAGGGGAAGGGGAAGGAAGGGGTTGAATAGCAAGGGTGTCAGGGGAAGGGTAAGGGGTTGAATAGCAAGGGTGTAAGGGGAAGGGGAAGGGGAAGGGTTTGAATAGCAAGGGTGTAAGGGGAAGGGGAAGGGTTTGAATAGCAAGGGTGTCAGGGGAAGGGGAAGGGGAAGGAAGGGGTTGAATAGCAAGGGAAGGTAGGACTGGTATAGGATGGATGGATGAATGACGAGATAAAAGATAGGATGACGAGATAAAAGATGGATGACGAGATAAAAGATAGGATGGATGGATGACGAGATAAAAGATAGGATGGATGGATGACGAGATAAAAGATAGGATGGATGGATGACGAGATAAAAGATAGGATGGATGGATGACGAGATAAAAGATAGGATGGATGGATGACGAGATAAAAGATAGGATGGATGGATGACGAGATAAAAGATAGGATGGATGGATGACGAGATAAAAGATAGGATGGATGGATGACGAGATAAAAGATGGGATGGATGGGTGACGAGATAAAAGATAGGATGGATGGATGACGAGATAAAAGATAGGATGGATGGATGGCGAGATAAAAGATAGGATGGATGGATGACGAGATAAAAGATAGGATGGATGGATGACGAGATAAAAGATGGATGACGAGTTAAAAGGGACTTGACTCATTAGGGAAAGTTTGTCCTTTTTCCAACGGCTCATTATTGTCTAAGTATATGAACTACAGTCAACCACATTTACCCAATTACTCCCCATTTACCCAATTACTCCCCATTTACCCAATTACTCCCCATTTACCCAATTACTCCATATTTTCCCAATTACTCCATATTTTCCCAATTACCCCATTTACTCCCTATTTATCCATTATACTATTTACTCCCCATTTACCCAATTACTCCCCATTTACCCAATTACTCCATATTTTCCCAATTACTCCATATTTTCCCAATTACCCCCATTTACTCCCTATTTATCCATTATACTATTTACTCCCCATTTACCCAATTACTCCCTATTTTCGCAATTACTCCCTATTTATGCAATTTCTCCCTATTTTCTCAATTACCCCATTTACTCCCCATTTATCCATTATACTATTTACTCCCCATCTACCCATTTACTCCCTATTTACCCAATTACTCCCTATTTTCCCAATTACCCCATTTACTCCCAATTTATCCATTATACTATTTACTCCCCATTTACCCAATTACTCCATATTTTCCCAATTACTCCCCATTTTCCCAATTTCTCCATTTACTCCCCATATTGTCCATTTACTCCCTAGTTTCAAAATTACTCCCCATTTACCCATTTACTCTCCATTTACCCATTTACTCCCCATTTACCCATTTACTCTCCATTTACCCATTTACTCCCCATTTACCCATTTACTCCCCATATTGTCCATTTACTCCCTAGTTTCCCAATTACTCCCCATTTACCCATTTACTCCCCATTTACCCATTTACTCCCCAACTACAAACCATTTCTCCATTTACTCCCCATATTCCCATTTACTCTCCATTTACCCAATTACTCCCCATTTATCCCTTTAACCCTCATTTACTCAGCATTACCCATTTACTCCCCATTTACCCAATTACTCCCCCTTTTTCCATTTACTCCCCATTGGTCCATTTACTCCCCATTTACCCAATTACTCCCCCTTTTTCCATTTACTCCCCATTGGTCCATTTACTCCCCATTTTCTCCCCATATTCCCATTTTCTCTGTAATAATTGTGATTAATTAAGCAAACTTTCATAAATAATTTCTTGATTATTAAAAGCTAAATTAATTAAGGAGGTAATTCACTTTTGTTACATTGGAGTGCCTTGATTCCTCCAAAGTATTGCAGCAAACAGGACCAGATGAACAAAAATAATGGTGTTCTGTTGCTTGGCTTAGTTTGGAGGAATAATTTGCTCCGGATTTACCAACACTGTATCCTCACCTTAAGGGGGAAGTTTTGTGTTAGAAATCTGGAGCAACTGAATCCTCCAAACTATTCCAAGCAACAGGACACCATTATTTTTGTTCATTTGGTCCTGTTTCCTGGCACACTTTGGAGGAATCAAGACACTCCAATGTACCAAAAAAGAATTACCACCTTAAGGGATCCTGTGATATAGTCAGAAAATTGGAGGTAAATAAGTCCTTCAAATATTACCACGAAACACCACATAATTATATGGAAGGAGCTTGTTTCGTGGCATGATCAGGAGGAATCAGAAGCCTCCAACTTTCATACACGAGCACAGGGTCCTTAATTAAGGGATCACTTAAGAAGAATCAGCCCCTGAATTTTCTCCCCATCTCTTAACCACTAAACCACTACTGAAAATTTCTTCTTAATTATAAATCATCTTAACTAACTCACATCATTCTGTACATACATTCCAATATATATACTGCATGGTTAATTAAGTTAGGTTAGGTTAAGTTAGGTTATAGGGTAGGGATAGGCTAAGTTGAGTAAGGTTAGGTTAGGTTAGGTATAGGCTAAGATGAGTAAGGTTAGGGTGGGTTAGGTTATAGGGTAGGGTTAGGCTAAGTTGAGTAAGGTTAGGTTAGGTTATAGGGTAGGGATAGGCTAAGTTGAGTAAGACTAGGTTAGGTTAGGTTAGGTTAGGTTTAGTTATAGGGTAGGGATAGGCTAAGTTGAGTAAGGTTAGGTTAGGTTAGGTTAGGTTATAGGGTAGGGATAGGCTAAGTTGAGTAAGGTTAGGTTTAGTTAGAGTATGTATTGCACAGCAGGTGTTGAGTTCTGGAAGGGAGATTTTACACATGATTGAAATTAACTTCGCGTAGAATAAATTATTCGTGTTATTCATGGAGCACCAAGTGAAGAGACAATACGTCCTTCAAACTGTGTAATAAGCACAAAGTGCTTATTAAGGACCCTGTGATCGTGAATGAGAATTGGAGGCTTCTGATTCCTCCTGACTATGTCACGAAACAAGCTCCTTCCATATAGATAGTGTTTCGTGGCAATATTTGAAGGACTCATTTACCTCCAATTTTCTGACTACATCACAGGGTCCCTTAAGTATACAAGTCATGGATGTGTTCTTTAACCTAGTTTGGAGGAAGCTGTAGCCCTTCAATTTGTCCACAATAGACTTCCCCCTTAAATTCCTTCCCATTTCATCCTCATAATAAATTACTCTATAACCAGATCAGTGAGGGTTCAAGGATGTATAGTGTGTTGCTTCCTGTGTGTTTGTTGTCTTGTTGTGTTGCTCTCTGTGTTTTTTGACGTGTGTTGCTGTGTTTGTTGTTGTGTGTTGCTCTCTGTGTTTTGTTGACGTGTGGTGCTGTGTTTGTTGCTTTCTGTGTGTTCGTTGATGTGTGTTGATCTTTGTGCTTTTTGACGTGTGTTGCTCTGTTTGTTCCTTTCTGTGTGTTTGTTGTCCTGTGGTGTTGCTCTCTGTGGGTTTTTTTACGTGTGTAGCTCTGTTTGTTGATGTGTGTTGCTCTGTGTGTGTGTGTGTGTGTGTCGTCGTGTAATCATTAGTGTGTTTGTTGCTGTGTGTTCCTCTGTATGTGATGGTCGCCGTGTGTTCCTCTGTGTGTTTATTGTTTGAATTTGTGTGTGTATCGTCGTGTGTTTCTGTGTGTGTGTGTGTGTGTCGTCGTTTGTTCCTCTTTGTGTCTGTGTGTGTGTGTCGTCGTTTGTTCGTCTGTGCTTCTCATGTTGCCTCGATCAAATTCCTTTCGGCCTTTCATCCCCTAAAGGTAAATTTCTCTTTGTCTTTATGTACAGCTTTGTGCTCGAGGGAACGGAGGGTCGAGGGAGAATAATAACCTTCAGCTTGTTATATCCTTTTCTCTTCCTGTTGAGTGGATGTGAGGTTTTATAATGAGGGATGGTGGTAATAATTTGTGGTCAGATTGAGAGGCTGCTGATTCCTCCAAGCAAATCCTCTACTCTTACACTGGGGTATACGTCTTGTTCCTCACATAGTTTGGATAGATACTATTAAATTTAAGGGTGTCATTTATTGCGAGAGAATTGGAGGCCTACAGAGTCCTGAAAAGTATGCTACAAAACAGAACCCTTGCCTGTATACCAAGGCATTAATCAGTTTCTTGGCCTAGTTTGGAGGAATTGGTTGCCCTTCCTTCCCTTCGCCCACAACAATCGACTCCTCTTTTAGGCTCGATGGTTATGTGCAGTATAGGTAATAAAAGAAAAGCATATGAATAGTCCTGCACCACTAACTTATAAGGGAGTAATTATTGGTGGTAGGGGCCTCAAGTTCCACGTCTGCCTGAACCATAACCATTGTTGCCTTCCGTATGATGTAGTATTTCTTTATGGTTGGAGATGGGAGGGTGGGAATGTGTTTATGTGAACGTATGTACGTGCATGCGTCCCAGGGTGAGTGAGGAGGATGAATAAGGGAATAGAGTGGTGAAATTGTTAGAGTGAAAGACAGGAGTATACAGTATAATGACACAGGGAAAAGTACGGGAGAAAGATCTTGAATGGGTGTTTGAAAAAGGGAAATATAGAAAATGAACCTTTTAGAATGAACGACTATAGAAGGAGAAGCACTCACATAACATACCCAAGTCCCCATCTGTAATTAGCATACCAAGGTGGCACAACCCTGCCCTACTTAAATGACACAGGGCAAAGTGCCTGAGGAGGGAGAGAGAGGGATCTGGGAGTGGTGGGCTGCCTGGGATGGGAAGATAATACCGGATGTTGTGATGACACTGGCCACTCCACCACTTTCACTTACCATCCTTAGGTCCTCACAAACATAGACACAACCTCGTAAACAAACGTATACGACCATTATGTATATATGTGAGAAACTATATACATGTGCAATACCGTGTAATATACTGCGTGCGTGTGTGGGTCCAACATGCAAGATAAAATTTTATTATTTAAAGTACAGTACACTGGACGAGTAATAAAAGTGCATATCATACTTGACCTTGTGTGTGTGTGTGCCTTGTGTTGCATTATTTGACAACTTTTATATTCTTCCACTTCGGGGACCTTAATGTCGATAAGTTCAAGCTTCAAACTGTGTATTACAATTACGTCTGTACACACAATTGATTGTTTATCAATCTAGAAAGGAAAGTTTTTAATGAGAGTGAGTGAAAGAATAGAGGTCCCCGCTCAAAAGAGAAAGAGAATAGGGGAAGCTCAAGGAGAGGCTGGGAGGTAAGGACGTATATTTAACGAGTCCAAGGGGTAGCCAGGGTAGGGTAGGGTAGGGTAGGGTAGAGGAGGGGAGGGAGTAATAAGGAACACTAGTCAGTGGAGGTTTGAGGGACGAAGGGATGAGGAGCAGCTATATAGGCGTGGGAAGTGGAGAGGGCTGTGTCTGCAAGGCGAGGTAGAGGTCGACTGAGTGAGGAGTGAGACAGATGGATTTGAGGCTGGAAAAAATGTTAAAGGGAATGAAACTGAACGAGTACAGATGAGTGACTGATTGGAGTAAGAGGTTGAGTAAGTGTAAAATGTCAGAGAACGGATGGAAAAAAAAAAAAACATAATTAGGAGATATACTGTAGATGTTTGGTTGGGTTAGTGTATGAACAACAACATGAAAAGATGAATAGAATGTGGATAGAGTAGAATATAATGCAGGATAGAATGTGGAAGAGCAAGGGAGGAAATGGAGGAGACAGACAGACAGACAGACGGGTGGAGGAGACAGATTGAGGGACACTAGCGA